>SJYT01051802.1:52543-103628 GCA_006410635.1 Cephalophus harveyi | reverse complement strand
GGGTGGGGGTGGCGGTGAGGGGAGTATGGGGGGCAGGGGGATGGTTTCAGGATGACTCAAGCACATTATATTTATTGTGCATCTTATTTCTATTATTATTAAATCAGCTTCACCTCTCAGATCATCAGGCATTAGATCCTGGAGGTTGGGGACCTCTGATTAAAGGGGAATGAGTCCTACACTTAAAGTGTTCAGGCTGCTAGGAGAGTCAGACACATATACATATCAAAGGTATGAGAGGTTGAAAGTTATGACACTGTAGAAGAAAAAAGTAACTTGCTCCCCTGGTGGCTCAGATGGTAAAGAATCTGCCTGCAATGCAGGAGACCCGGGTTCGGTGAGATCCCCTGGAGAAAGGAATAACAACCCACTCCAGTATTCTTGCCTGGGAAACCCCATGGACAAGGGAGCTTGGCAGACTACAGTTCATGGAGTCACAAAGAGACAGACATGGCTGAGTAAGCACACACACAGACAAAAAAAGAGTAAGGAAACATTTCAAAAAGGAGGTAATATTTGAGCTGCAATTCACAGGATAACTTTACCATGTGGAAAAGGAGAAAGATGAAGAAATCCCAGGTAGAGACCACCATAAAAACCACAAGGAGAGGAGTCACATTTTCGTTGAAAGGGTTAACTAGGCAGGTCTCTCTCACCCCACACTCCTGCCATCACATGTTTTCTGTATTAAGACATGATGGAGGAAAAAAAAAAGCAAGTCATTTCCAGAATGAAACTCAAATTGAAAGTCAGGAGGGCATATACTCTGAATTGCAAACTTTGACTTTCGTATTTTTCTTCTCCTGTTTTCTTCGGGTTCCCTTTGTTGCTTTTCCTTTAGTCTTACAGAATTTTAAAAAATGGAAATAGAAACAAACTCCATTACCACATTTAATGCCACTTGAAACACCTCACATATCACTGAAAATTCTTGGACCATGGGCTGAGAAATGCTCTTGTGTATTATTTCTAGTCAAAGCTACACATAGGATTTTGTAATGATGATAAATAACTAAAGAATATAAAAATAATTTTTGAAATATTGTTTAAATGGAATAAAGCATGTCTATTAAGTATATAAAATATAATTAACACCAAGTGAAGTGAAATTTATAAATTGTTTCTTTGTACACTTGTATTGGGTGGGCCAAAAGTTGACTCAGTTTTTTCCACACTATCTTACTAAAAAAGCTGAACAAACTTTTTGGCCAACTCCATAGTTCTTAGGCTTTATGGTTACAATGAACTCTGATTTCCACATCATCTGTAGACTAAACTGTATTCTTTTATTGAGTGGCAGCTCACATGTCAATTCTCTGTGAGGCATCCCACCTTCCCCTTCCTTAAACTCTCACTCCTCTGAACTTCTACAGGACTTTACACTATACAACATGTGAGAGGCCTTTTCTGGTTATAAAGATTAAAGACTTGTTTTGGTTACCCCAAATGATAGAGACGTTCTGCAAGGATACATGGGATAATAAGAAATCAGAGGATAATCTAGCAATCAAACAGACCTCCTAGTTCTTATACCAGGTACCCTCTTGGATTGCTACCTAGCTTAGAGTAGTCAGTCTTTGATTTAGGAAACTACCCTTATTTTGATTAGTCATGGCCTGGATGGTGAGCATAATATGGCACAAGTCAAGGCCCTAGGCACAAGAAGCACAGGTAGCCTATCTTCTTGGAAAGGGAGCTGTATTACCCTTTGAAGAAGAACACATATTCACGTGTGCTGATCATCATAAAGGTGACATATAAAAAAGAGACCTGAAGGAGCTGGAAAAAAAAAAAAGCCAAATGCTTATCTAGGCCACACAGGCCTCTGAGATGGGAGTATTGTGATAAGGATACTTGACAAAGACCCTTGTTGAATAATTAAATAAGCAATATGTGATAAGACTAAAAAAAAAACAAAACACAAATGAAAACAAAAAGCTACAGGCAGAAAAAGTAAAAAACAAATTGTTAACTTCATATTCTTTAAACTTCCAACAGCGTTCTCCTCAGACTTATTTTAGCATTAACAGTAACTCCAGTTAATTCAGCGCTGAACCCCTCTTCTCATGCTACCAGAGTCTGTGCCCCAGAAACAAGATTTAAGCACTACTCAAAAATATTTTTACTCTAAGAAGAGTTTTCACATAGAGGCTGATACCTCCCAAGACAGAACTGAGGTTCACACATACAGAAAAGCTAAACTAATTGTGTTTTGTTCTATACTTCTTAATATTGTACAATTATAATCTTTGACAATTATTACTCAAAAATAAGGAAAAGAAAGGTTAACTTTTCAATACTAAGTGTCTTTGCTATAATCCTGTTACAATGAAAAACCTGCCTTCCAGAATACTGGTATAAGTTTTCAATTACAGAACCTGTAATATTTTCTAGAAAATATACTTCAATAAATATACTTTGCTAAAAGAAAAAAAATATCCTGCTCACAATGCTCTCTCCAATGTGCTTTTCTGTTACTCTTGCTTTTTCACAGTTGTCCTGAAAGATACGTTGCACCTAAAGGACTCTTTGATGCTTTTGAACTATGGTGCTGGAGAAGTCTTGAGAGTCCATTGGACTGCAAGGAGATCAAACCAGTTAACCCTAGAGGAAATAAGTCCTGAATATTCCTTGGAAGGACTGATGCTGAAGCTGAAACTCCAATATTTTGGCCACCTGATGGAACTGACTCATTGGAAAAGACCCTGATGCTGGGAAAGATTGAAGGCAGGAGGAGAAGGGGACGACAGAGGATGAGATGGGTGGATGGTATCACCCACTCAATAGACATGAGTTTGGGTAAACTCTAGGAGTTGGGGATGGACAGGGAAGCCTGGCATGCTGCAGTCCATGGGGTCACAAAAAGTCAGACACGACTGAGCAACTAAACTGAACTGAACTGAAAGGACTCTTTATGGATTGTATAATTTTATAATTCTATTGATTTACTGTGTTTACAGAGATTTAGGAACCTGATGAAACTTTTAAAAGCTTGTACTTAACTCCAATAAGTTTCCAAATAGATCCTCTGCTTAAAATTATCATGTGCTAAGTGAATAAGATGGTATATCTACAGGAATATTTTGCATTGCCAGCGAGTTCTAATAGAACTCTCTGTTCCCTTGTAATTAATTTTTTTAAAGAACCAGGCACAGCAGAAGAGGAAGTGATCCTTTGGACACACATGTTCTGAATGTTAACAATGGAAAGACAAGATTGTATTTTTTTTTTCCTTATCAATAAGACCTGTCCGTCTCCCATTAAGATATAGGTCAGTCACTTACCTTCTATAAGGGCAACTGTGGCAGAGGGAGAAACAGGCACTGGTTATTACGTTTATTATGTATGAAGGATGATACGGTATACCAGGCCCCTGATAACCCGGAAAGCCTGGGCTGCAAGATCTCTCTAAATCCTAAGGAAATTCAGCCACTCTGACACTCCGTCCCCTCTCAATGTCACCCAACCTAGCTTCTAAGATGTCAACCCCCATCTTCTCCCTTCAAATCCGTTCTCAGAAAAGCTGTCATGACTTTTATTCATAGAATGAGCGTGGCAGTGCTTCTCTGCACCTTTCTCATTGGGCTTGACTGGTCCATTTTCTTATCGATGCAACCTGAAGATCTGCCCTCAAAATCTAAAATAATCTTAAATACTTGATATGTATCAGAAAAAAATCGTGGATGATAATCCTGTTGCAAAACTAATTTTCAACACCTAAGTGTTTAAAAGCTTTCAACACCTAAGCTTTTAAAAGCTTCTCAATGAAAGAAGTCTGAAATAATACCTAATTATAACTTTTTCATTGGAAGAAAAATAAACACTTATTAACATTTCAAATTTTACAATCTAAAATAATATTTGCTGAAACGTCACTGTACTATCCACAAGGGTCAGAATAAGTCACATCAATAGATTAAAGTGACTTAACGCTTTGAATTCAATTATGAGATGAGCTCAAGGGCAAAATAAAAATAATTTGAAAGAAATTGCAATCCTATGACCCGCCGCCATTCATCTAAATGTTTTGTCCTTTTATTATAAGTTAGAATACAGCATAAAGACACATTTCAAGACAAAACAAAAATCCACAATACAGTAAATTTTCTGCTTCCAGGAATTTACAGAGCTTCCTTGGTGAGGGGAGCGACAAGCAAGAAGACAAACAAGATTCATTCCAAGAGAAATGAGTGCTCTGAAGAGAAAACACAGGGATGTTATAGAGAATGTGGAGTGTTCAGGAAAGGCCTGGGGAGAGGACATGTGAATAGAGATCTGAAGGACGTGGAAGGGTCCATGCCAAGGAATGGGGAAGAGGAGGGCGGTCCGGGCAGAAGAGTCAGAAGGTGGCTGAGTCCCGCAGAGGTCAGTGTGGATAAGCAGAGTGAATGGCAGGAAGGGTGGTAAGAGGGGACATCAGGGAAGGAGGCAGAGTATTGCAGGCTATGGCAATTCAAAATTAGTAACCTAGATTCCGATCCATGTAACCACCATCAGAATGGGATTTACTCCATCATGCTTACATTCTCTTATATTCACGCTCCCCATGGGAAATCACTGACCCAAAGAAACATATATGAACCCAGGTCTCCTGCATTGCAGGCAGACGCTTTACCCTCCGAGCCACCAGGGAATCTCCACTGATCATTTACTACATACAAAATTTGGTGCTCCAGAAGAACTTTTTAAAAGGGATGCCATGGCACCTAACCCACGTATCTAAAGAATGTTTTGTTCATTGTGATTTTTCAAGATAATAGCTAAGTAAAACATAAGATCATTTATACTAATAAAATCCAAAATAACAGAGAACAATGATTTCCATTTCAATATTACATTTATATTTTCTGCAACACCATGGGACCTTTCCTGTTAAGATCTTGCCATTCGGCAAATTCCACAATAACTTTCAAAAACTCTTTTTACTTAGTTCTAAGCAAAATATTATTCCTGATGTTGTCTAGATAAATTGGTGAAGTATGATAATAAAACATGGACACAGGTTTTCAGCTCTGTGTTATCAACATGCATGGGAATGTGTTCAGTTACCATACACATCAACCCACATAAAGTTGCACTCATGATGTTATCTATGGACAGAGAAGCCTGGTAGGCTACAGTCCATGGGGTTGCAAAGAGTTGGACACGACTGAGCAACTTCACTTTCACTTTCACTTTCATCCTTCATTTCGTATGAAGAAGAAACCAAGATTCACAATGCCTCCAATAGGTGCTAGACATGGCGTACTCCCTGAATGCCCATGATTGCCCTATCGTCATAATCTCCATTTTAACTGAAATGCAATGAGTTGGGCAATTCAATCAAGGCCACACAGTCTGTACCTAATGCCAAAACTCATGCACCTTCTAATTTAATCCTTAAAACCTCCTGAGAGAAATTTATTAATTCACAGCATTAATTTATTCAACATGTACTTCTTCAGCTCTTAAAAAGTCTATATAACCATACTGGACTTATTAAAACAAAACAAAAAAGACAAAACTTTCCAAAGACAGTTTTGAGACAGGCTGGGACCTGAGACCCTTTGCTACAGTGCTTGCACCTGGACAAATGTCTCCTCAAGCCACAGAATACAAAGACACTATAAGAGACTAAAAATAACTGCATGCATGGGCAGCTGGGGCAAATTTTGAGCAACAAGATACAAAAAGATCAAAACCCAACTGCCACTTCTGAGCTGCCAGGAGCAAAAGCAGGGTACTGAGCCTGATCTCTGCACACAGCACCACCAAGTGGGTGGGCAGCCTACCTAAGCTACTTCTCTGGCTGGGACTACGTCAGTCCCTACCCTCACCCCATTTAAGGGACCAGCTCACCCCACTTAGGGAGCAAGCAAGAGCACCTGTTACTTGTTTTCGCTCCCCTGCACTGCAGCTCGAGTCCCAGTAAAGCCCAGCCTGAATTCCTCATCTGGTCTCACCTATTTCTATTAAGAAGTGCAAGGGCCCAGATGGGTAAATGCTTGTCCTCCACTGCTGATCAAAACAGCTTCTCTGAAGAACAGAGACATCAAAATCTAGAAATGGGCTTCTAAAGAAATCTGACAAGTATTTTTCTTAGTCTAACACACAAAGGCACAGAAACAGTTGTTCAGTCACTCCTGACTCTTCTGCGAATCCATGGACTGCAGCACACCAGGCTTCCGTGTCCTTCACTATCTCCCAGAGTTTGCTCAAATTCCTGAGTCTGTGATGCTACTGAACTGTTTCATCCTCTGCTGCCTTCTTCTCCTTTTGCCTTCAATCTTTCCCAGCATCAGGGTCTTTTCTAATGAGTCGACTATTCACATCAGATAGGCAAAGTATTGGAGCTCCAGCTTCAGCATCAGACCTTTCAATGAATATTCAGGGTTGATTTCCTTTAGGATTAACTGGTTTGATCTTGCGGTCCAAGGGACTCTCAAGAATCTTCTCCAGCACCACAGTTTGAAAGCATCAACTCTTCCGGGCTCAGCAACCCAGAGGGTGGCTTAAATAGGCGTTTAAATGTAACTGGCAAACATAAGGGTGTGCATTTAGAGCTTGGCAAAATCTCTAGTCCAGCCTTGTTTTGGACAAACCTGATGTGCTCAGTCTGAAACTCTCCTTTCTGCTCCTCCATAGGCAGCAGATGGCATAACTGGTCATAAATGCTGGTCGACAAAAGGTGTCAGGATAGGAGCTCTGAGTTTATAAGCAAGTTCTGAGCTGCTTATGCTGCTGCTGCCTCAAACACTGAGATCCTGTCAGCAGGCCTCCAGCAGGAATTTATAAAACAGCAGTGAAATTCAGGGGGAAAAAATGCCAAACTCTTGCATAATCAATTTATTCAGACCCATGCAAGTACTCACTCTGTTTTTATTTTGCTCCTTATTTCCCGGAATTGTTAAGTCAATAGTGGTTTTGGATGTAAGTCTTTCCCCAGAGTTTCCCCCAATAACATTTTGACACCGTTACAAGAGAAACTTGTTTTTTAAAAACACAAAACATATTTTCCCTGGGAACTTATTTTGGAAATCAGAGTCATTTTTCAGATGAAACCTGCACAACAGCAGACTAGACTTAAAGATTTTAAAATCACACGACTTAAGTGGAATCCAAGCTTCGCCTGTTCTCTTCCCACTTCCACTCGGGGGTTATTTGGCTGAACTGTTTTCCTGTTTCAACATCTTGAACACCAACCAAATGGACAAACAACGCCGAGAGCAAAAAAGGGTCAGCTTCCTCCCACTCCCATCCCACCCCAGCTGCACGCGAGCTGGGGGACATCTCCGCAGTCTAACTTCCCCACTTCCCCTTTCAGCCCCAAACGGCCGTGAAACTACGCTCATCCTGGCGCTCATAAGTCTTTCTGCTCTCCTGTCAATTAGCGCCGTTTGGGGACCCTTGCCCGCGACCGGGGTCCGTGCTAAGGATGCGGACACGGCGGGAGATGAAGGGCGCTCTGGGGTCCCCGGAGATCCCCTCCCTGCGGGCTCTCTCCTCCCCGGGGGCGCTCTCACGGAGCCCACCGAGCGCAGAGGCGAGGGGTGACGACCAGCCTCCGGAGGCGCTCGGGGTGGGCGCGCAGGCGAGCGCGACCTGCCCGTCGAGAGGCAGCCCTCGCCCGGGGAGAGGGTGGAGGGTTTGCTCCGGGCGCCCGCTCCCAGGCCCAGGAGGGGGCGCGGCCGGGGGCCCGCTTACCCGCGGCGGCGGCGGCGGCGAGGCCCAGCAGCGGCAGCAGAAGCGCGGGAGGTGCGGCTCGCGGCATGACGGCGCTGCGGGCCGGGCGCGCGCTTCTCGGAAGTGCAGAGCCGCCGTCCGACCCCTCCCACCAGCCGCCCCGGCCCGGCCGAGAGCCCGCCCGCGCTGCCTTCCGGCCGGCGCCCCAGCTCACCGTGGTTTTTAAAACTTCATCTGAACCGAAATCAATGCAGCTTCTCAAAAACGTTTCCAAAGAAGAATTTCCGTAACGCTTCTTTCTCTAAATCTTAACGTCGTATGTAACTTCAGTGCAATGGTCAAAGCCAGTATATTAGCACTGATCTAATACTGTGGGCTGATCTACAGCCCGTATTTCATCAGTTGTCCTTCTGATCATTTTTCTGTCCTAAAATCCAATCCGAGATCGTACACTGCACTGCGATGTATCCTGCACTGTATCACTGCACTGCACACGTGTCCTCAGGCTCTTTACTGTGGGACAGTTCCTGCGTCACTGCTTATCTGGAAACAAGTTTGAAGAGTACTGACCAGTCGCTGTGTACAACGTCCTTTCGTTTGGGTTTGTCTGATGCTTCCTCCTGAGGGAGATTGGAAGCAGAGGATTCAGGTAATATTTCTGTGTTTTGTTGGTGGTGGTGGTTGGTTGGTGTTTGGCAAGAGTACCACAGAAGTGGCATGCCCAGCCCGGGAAGACCACGTCATTCTGTCTTATCACTGGTAATGTTAACTTTGATCACTTGCTTAAAGTGGTGTTTGTTCTTTGAACCCAATAGACAGAAACCTTTTCAAAGGTTCTCTCAGTGGGCTGTGGCCATCAGACAACTTCTTCATCAGCTCTTGGATGAGGGGTCTTTAAACTGTACTTGACAGCCCTTGAAAAGAATACTTTGGACTTTGATCTTGAACTTCTGGCCTCCAAAACTGTGAGACAATAAATTTCTGTTGTTTAAGAAAAACAGCAGCAATCAGGTTTGTTACTATACATATGAACTATGCAACTTACTCGAATAGTGGGGGTCTCTGGAACCAGACAAATCAGTCACATAGGCTGCTTGTTTAAACTCTGACATTGCCTCATGTCATTAGCAAAAGAGTGTTTTAAAATTGAGTCTAAACTCAATACAAACGTAAACAACTCAATTTTAAAATGAGTTGAACAGACACTTCAACAAATAAGACATATAAATATAGCAAAAAGTACATGAAAACACACTCAACATCATATGTCACTAGGGAACTGCAAATTAAAACCAGATACCACTGTACACCTATTAGAATGACTTTTAAAATCCAAAACACTGACAACACCAAATGCTGAAGAAGATAGAGAACAAAATGAATTCTTATTCATTTCCAGTGAGAATGCAAAATGGTACAGCCACCGTGGAAGACAGTTTGGCAGCTTCTCAGAAAACTAAATATACTCTTATCGTATGATTCAGTGATCATGCTCCTTGGTATTTATCCTTGGTTGAAATATTACCTATTCACAAAAATTTACACATAGATATTTGAAGCAGCCCAGCTATCCTTCAGTAGGTGACTGGATAAATAGACTGTGGTACATCCACACAATGAAATATTATTCAGCACTAGAAAGAAATGAACTATCAAACCATGGAATGAACTGAAACACATATTGCTAAGTGAAAGAAGCCTGTCTGAAAAGCCCACATACCCTATTATTTCAATTTTATATTTTGGAAAGACAAAACTGTGGTATCAATTTAAAAAAAAATCAGTGGTTGTCAAGAGTTGAGGGAGGTGGTAAGGGAGACATGACTAGGTGGAGCACAGAGCACTTTTAGGGTGGTAAAACTGTTCTGAGCAATACTGTAATGGTAGATACATATCATTATACATTCGTCACAACTATAGAATATACAACATAAAGAGGAATCTTAATGTAAACTCTGGACTTTAGTTAAGAATAATGTATCTGAATTGGATCAATTTTACCAAATATACCACACTAATGCAAGATGCTAATAATAAGAAAAAGGTGGTGAGACATAAGGATGTATATGGGAACTCTGTACTTTCTGCTCAATGTTTATCCTAAAACTGCTCAAAAATTACAGTCTATTTAAAAAAAATCAAGTCTAATCTTTTCCATGCTATTGATTGTCCAAGTGGAAATGGAGTGATTGCACTATCTGACCAAAGGGGTCTGTAAGGAGTCTCAGAATGTCAGAGGTGGTAGGGGCCATCTCTTCATTTACTGATAAAGAAACTGAGGCCCAAAGAAAGGATGTGGCTTAGCCATGGGCACACAGTGAATGCCAAAAATTGAACCAGAGCCCAGGTCTTCTGCTGGACTCTCCCAACCTCTTCAGGTTCAGTCTCTTTGCCAAAGTATCAAGGACTTGCTCAACTGATTTATTTCCATCATTCCTCAGACTGTTTGTATACTAAACCCAAACCCAAAGCAAATCCTTTCAAATGTACACAGTGTTTAAATATTCAAACCTCCCATTTCTGGGGACTCTCATCCTGCTAACTACGCAGGGGAAATGAACAGTCATCTATCTGATTAAGTTATCTCCACCCCTATCTCAGGCACCAAAGCACACTGTATCAATGTGGATTTTTATTAAACTAATTTTCAAATAATCGTTAGATTTACAATAGAAGTAGCACCTTCATGAATCAATCTACTTTAGGCAAATAACCCATTTCAGCTGTCTTTTATTTTTCAGTCATTTGAACTAAAGGAAGACATATTTTCCCCACTGTTAACTCTGGTGCACACTTCCTCATTTTCTATGCTAATATAAGACAGACTACTTACCCCCTCTGCATGGGAAAATATAGTTATTTCATCAAAATCTCTCATTATGATGTTCTACTTTCCAGTTACATTTCATACTGTTTTTTCTTTCTCTTTCACTTGTTTACTTCCTCTTTGACCTCATTCCGGACTCCAATCCCTTGACTTCGTTTTACACCCAGAAGTGAGACTGCTGGATCACCTGGTAGTTCTATCTTTAATTTTTTGAGGACAGGGGCTCTATTTTCTCCTTCATATTCTCCTTTTCCTCAATTTTAGTTAAGCAGCCGAGGGCAGGTAGAAGAAATCTATTCATTCTCGTGATGGTTGTCACTATTAATATATGGCTTTTAATTCCATGTGAGCCCAGTAAGCCTCTTCTGCAGTCTTTTATTTTGTCTTGATCATTCTCCTCTCTCATTCATTCCCCACATAGAATATTTCACTTTTTTATTATGCTCTTTAAGCTGAAACCCCATTCAATATTTATCTTTCTCTGAAAAAGACTTCACCTTCTACTCACTAGGAAAATAGAGGCCATCAGGTATAGATAAACATCTTCAAATGCCTGTCTGCTCTCCCCTTCTCTTCCACACAGGTCATTCCCTTCTGTCCTTAGAGAGGAAGGCAAGCTTCCTCCCATCCCATCCAAACCTAGTTCCCTTATATATGGATTTAGATCTGCCCTCTCATCCCATCTTCTTCCAGATCTTCCCCTTTCTCCCCTGCATCAACTTCTCTCTGTTCATTGGTTACCAATGATGTGTTTTGTTTTCATTCCTCTCAGCTTCTAAACCTGTAAGTCTCCTCCCCTACCTCCTTTGGGAAGAAGTCTTCTTCACCTTTCCTTCTTCTCACTCTAGCTATGGCCCATCTCTACATCTCAAAATTTCATGATCTCTGTTTCCTAATTTCCTTTCACTTTTCAGCTCACTCTCGTCTGGATTCTGGTGATTTTCTGTATTTCTATTGGTTAAGATCACGAATGTTTTCCTAATTCCTGGACTCCAGTTTCATCTGACTTTGCCTCTTTGTTGTTTAGCCTTTAAAACAATATTGACTTGACCCTACTTTGTATTAAGAGGGTGTTGGGGAACTTCACTGGTGGTCCAGGGGCTAAATTCTGTGCTGCCAATGCAGGGGACCTGGGCTCGACCCTTGGTCAGGGAACTAGATCCCACATGCCACAACCAAGAGTTTGCATGCTGCAACTAAAGATACCATGAAGCCGAATAAAATAAACAAATCAATATTAAAATAGAAAAAAAACAAAAAACACACAAAAAAACCCATTTTTTAAAAAGAGTGGGCATATGGCCAAGAAACCAAAGCCCTAGGACTACTCAGGACTGACTTCAACCCCTTAAAGGTCCCTGGAGAGGGTCCCGGGCTGGGCACTGCTGAGCTCTCTTTTGACCTAAAGTATTTCAGTTCATTTCTGTCACTCAGTCGAGTCCGACTCTTTACGACCCCATGAATCGCAGCACGCCAGGCCTTCATGTGTATCACCATCTCCCAGAGTCCACTCAAACTCACGTCCATCGAGTCGGTGATGCCATCCAGCCGTCTCATCCTCTGTCATTCCCTTTTCCTCCTGCCTCCAATTCCTCCCAGCATCAGAGTCTTTTCCAATGAGTCAACTCTTCACATGAGGTCACCAAAGTACTGGAATTTCAACTTTCGCATCATTCCTTCCAAAGAACACCCAGGGCTGATCTCCTTTAGAATGGACTGGTTGGATCTCTTTGCAGTCCAAGGGACTCTCAAGAGTCTTCTCCAACACCACAGTTCAAAAGCATCAATTCTTCGGTGCTCAGTTTTCTTCACAGTCCAACTCTCACATCCATACATGATCACAGGAAAAACCATAGCCTTGACTAGACAGACCTTTGTTGGCAAAGTAGTGTCTCTGCTTTTGAATATGCTATCTAGGTTGGTCATAACTTTTCTTCCAAGGAGTAAGCATCTTTTAATTTCATGGCTGCAATCACCATCTGCAGTGATTTTGGAGCCCTGTGGTCATGTATGGATGTGAGAGTTGGACTGTGAAGAAAGCTGAGCACCGAAGAATTGATGCTTTTGAACTGTGGTGTTGGAGAAGACTCTTGAGAGTCCCTTGGACTGCAAGGAGATCCAACCAGTCCATTCTAAAGGAGATCAGTCCTTGGTGTTCATTGGAAGGACTGATGCTAAAGCTGAAACTCCAATACTTTGGCCACCTCATGCGATGAGTTGACTCATTGGAAAAAACTCTGATGCTGGGAGGGATTGGGGGCAGGAGGAGAAGGGGACAACAGAGGATGAGATGGCTGGATGGCATCACCAACTTGATGGACATGAGTTTGAGTAAACTCCGAGAGGGCGTGCTATGATTCATGAGGTCGCAAAGAGTTGGACACGACTGAGCGACTGAAATGAACTGTACATATCATGAGGTCTAGAATGTCTTTGTGGAGAAGGCAATGGCACCCCACTCCAGCACTCTTGCCTGGAAAATCCCATGGACAGAGGAGCCTGGTGGGCCACAGTCCATGAGGTCGCTGAGTCTGACATGACTGAGCGGCTTCACTTTCAATTTTCACTTTCATGCATTGGAGAAGGAAATGGCAACCCACTCCAGTGTTCTTGCCTGGAGAATCCCAGGGACGGGGGAGCCTGGTGGGCTGCCGTCTCTGGGGTCGCACAGAGTCGGACACGACTGAAGCGACTTAGCAGCAGCAGCAGCAGCAGCAGAATGTCTTTGACAATCTAGAGGGGTGGGATGATGTGGGGGATGGTAGGGAAGTTCAAGATGGAGGGAACATATGTATACTTATGGCTGAGTCATGTGGTTGTATGGCAGGAACAGAACATTGTAAAGCAATTATCCTCCAATTAAAAATAATAAAGTCTTTGAGATATAGTTAAAATTTATCTTTTTAGGTAAAAAGTTGTTGAACTTAATAGTTAAAACTTGTCTTTTTAGGTGAGTCAGTAAGCAATCAGGTCTTTGTTTCTCCAAAAGGCTTTTAGGATTAAATGAACTGAAGAGAAAGAAACCTGAATCTCTGGCTTTCCCTAGCATCAACTCAGCAGCGAGTCAGGACTGGGGTTTCCAACACTGCAGCAAACATTGCAGGGCAGATCTCCCAGGTAATGAAGCATCCTGCCCTGGGATTGGGGAAGGGAGAATACTGTCAGAGGGTATTTACTGGTCACTTCTAAACTTGTCCTCTATACCTGATCATTAGGTGTATATATCTGTTTATTTAGGTGCCTCGTTTTGAAAGATCAGTTTTGTCAGACCACATGTGGGGGTTGGATTAGTTAGGAAGATTGGAAAAGGCTGTCTTCAGTTCTTCTGAGAAAGGGAACACAATATGGGCAGCTCTGGTCATGGTAAGAAGGACCTTCATAGAGATTGTTCAGTGGGAGTTAGAAATATGAACCTGAAACTAGATGTTTGAATTATTGACTTAGAAGTGGTTGATGAATGCCATGGGGTGGGAGGAGGTGTGCAGGATCTCCTGAGGGAGGCAAACTGAGTGAGAAGCAAGTGCATTATAGGTGGGACCCCTGCTGACCCAGTAGTCAGAAGAAACGCTGAGTCAGAGGAATCCAAAAAGCAGCCTAAAATCAAACACTCAGAGATGTACAAATGATTATATTTATTCTTTTAAAAGTACACACAAGATCTTGATGCCTTGCTTTACAATAGCTGGACACTTTTTTTCTTGTCATGCTATATGCATAACATAATAAAACCCATCAGAAGAAACGCTGAGTCAGAGGAATCCAAAAAGCAGCCTAAAATCAAACACTCAGAGATGTACAAATGATTATATTTATTCTTTTAAAAGTACACACAAGATCTTGATGCCTTGCTTTACAATAGCTGGACACTTTTTTTCTTGTCATGCTATATGCATAACATAATAAAACCCAATCTAGAGACTTATTTTTCAAAACGGAAAACAAATACTTTTACATAAGATCAACAATAGTTTTACTTAAAAAAAAAAAAGAAAGAAAATGATTTTATTATGGCATCACTACTGGACTTCCCTGGTGGCTCAGACGGTAAAGCATCATTTGCCTACAATGCGGGAGAACTGGGTTCAATCCTTGGGTCGGGAAGATCTCCTGGAGAAGGAAATGGCAACCCACTCCAGTATTCTTGCCTGGAAAATCCCATGGATGGAGGAGCCTGGTTCATGGGGTCGCAAAGAGTCGGACACGACTGAGTGACTTCACTCACTCACTATATATACCTGTACTTGTTGCATCAAATTTGTTCTGTTCATTGAAGAAAGTCTTAGCAACTAAAATTGCACAGATAATAGAGTAAGAGAATTTAACAAATTCAGTATAAAATAGTTCAGGACAACTATACTACAGCATGTTAGACCACTAAAATTGTCTTAGAAAGTTATTTACAACATTATCGTAATATAAACACTAAATTTTAAAATAAATCTGTGGATTTTCTAGAAAAATAAAGTACAAATGTCAATATAAGTTAAACACTGAATAAAACATTCACAATATCCAGTAGAAGCTATTATTCAGACTATATTCTAGGTGGTAAAATTCAAAGCAATAACCATAAAACCGTGTTTCCTAAACCATTCACATTTTAGTCTGTCTCTTATACACATCTAGATGTGTATAAGAGACAGAGAATGGACTGGTTGGTTCCTCCTTTTCCTATTTGGAACCAGTCTGTTGTTCCATGTCCAGTTCTAACTGTTGCTTCCTGACCTGTATATAGGTTTCTCAAGAGGCAGGTCAGGTGGTCTGGTATTCCCATCTCTTTCAGAATTTTCCACAGGACTACATAAATGGAGACCAAAATAGAAGGGGAGTCCTCCTCTGTAACTCTCAGCTTCCCTAGGTTCAGGAATGGGAAAGATGGGGTGAAGGGGAAAGGCTGATGAGGAAGACCACTGAAGAACCTCGTGCAGATAATCCAGAAAGAAAAAAGGATAAAGTTCTGAATTAAACACAGCTGGCATTGAAGATGACCAGTCCATGAGAAGTGTGGGAAAAACTGACAGAGTTGCTGGACTAGAAAGATGAGAAAGAGAGGATTTAAGGATGAATTCTGAGTTTCTATCCTGGGAAACAAAGGGTATGCTGTCTTCATATTGATTCAAAGAGAATATAAGAAGAAAAATTGTTTGGGAGAATGGAAAAAAGGCCTCTCAGATTTTGCTTGGGCAGAATTGATTAAGTTAGCTTGGGCAAAAGGAGAAATAGATGTATACTAAATTTGTTGAGATATAATAGTGTGAGAATGTTTTAATTTAGAATATAAAGGAAACTAGAGTTTACTGTACAGATCATTCCCATCTCTTTCAGAATTTTCCACAGTTTATTGTGATCCACACAGTCAAAGGCTTTGGCATAGTCAATAAAGCAGAAATAGATGTTTTTCTGGAATTCTCTTGCTTTTTCCATGATCCAGCGGTTGTTGGCAATTTGATCTCTCATTCCTCTGCCTTTTCTAAAACCAGCTTGAACATCTGGAAGTTCGCGGTTCATGTATTGCTGAAGCTTGGCTTAGATACTTTTGAGCATTACTTTACTAGCATGTGAAATGAGTGCAATTGTGCAGCAGTTTGAGCATTCTTTGGTATTGCATTTCTTTGGGACTGGAAAACTGACCTTTTCCAGTCCTGTGGCCACTGCTGAGTTTTCCAAATTTGCTGGCATATTGAGTGCAGCACTTTCACAGAATCATCTTTCAGGATTTGAGATAGCTCAACTGGAATTCCATCACCTCCACTAGCTTTGTTCGTAGTGATGTTCTCTAAGGCCCACTTGACTTCACATTCCAGGATATCTGGCTCTAGGTGAAAGAGATGGGAATACCAGACCACCTGACCTGCCACTTGAGAAACCTATATACAGGTCAGGAAGCAACAGTTAGAACTGGACATGGAACAACAGACTGGTTCCAAATAGGAAAAGGAGGATGTCAAGGCTGTATATTGTGATCCTGCTTATTTAACTTCTATGCAGAGTACATCATGAGAAATGCTGGGCTGGAAGAAGCACAAGCTGGAATCAAGATTGCAGGGAGAAATACCAATAACCTCAGATATGCAGATGACACCACCCTTATGGCAGAAGGTGAAGAGGAACTAAAAAGCCTCTTGACGAAAGTGAAAGAGGAGAGTGAAAAAGTTGGCTGAAAGCTCAACATTCAGAAAACGAAGATCATGGCATCTGATCCCATCACTTCATGGCAAATAGAGGGAGAAACGGGAAACAGTGGCAGACTTTATTTTGGGGGGCTCCAAAATCACTGCAGATGGTGATTGCAGCCATGAAATTAAAAGATGCTTACTCCTTGGAAGAAAAGTTATGACCAACCTAGATAGCATATTCAAAAGCAGAGACATTACTTTCCCTGTCTCTTATACACATCTAGATGTGTATAAGAGACAGCAAGATTTAGAGTTTCATTGTAAAATTCATTTTTACAAATATATACAATTTTCACAGACCTCCTATCTCTTATGTAAAAAGGCAACAAAGAATAAAAATTTCTTAGTCAGAAGTTGCCATACTATGTTAAATATATAAACTGTGAAATTTTCAAAAAAATCTCATTCTTAGCTGATTCCCTTTAAAAAGAAAACATATGTTTTATATAAAACAAAAACACACTGCTATAAGATATCTAATCAATCTAAAAATATTTCCACACTTATAAAAACATTAAGTACTAAATCTTCTTTAAAAGCCTTTGAAAAACTATGAACAGAACAAAATTATTTGCATTTCAATAATTTTGGTATGGAATATCTTTGGAACAGTATAAGAAAATCTTGCCCAAGAGGCATAATTTTGCTGTTTGCATGTCTCATTGTTCAATAATTTCCCCCAAATGCTACAAATGACTACTTTAAAACAATGTTGATATTATTCACAGTTCTGTTTTTATCTAGAGGCACTAATTTTGCATTTGGGTTAGATGTTCTTAAAATTAATGTGCATATGTGACCCAGTAATATGCCCATTTTATTTCCTAAGACATTTTATTAAAATGCCATTCATATCCTAGTTACCAACTAAATTCTTAGAGAAAATGCACATTAAACTCATTACCCTATGAACAATTTGGACTTTAGTTCCAACTTTGGTATCTTTTCATGCCATTAAGTAGTTATAAACATGGCATTTTGTGGGTAACTGTAGATACCAGCATTATAATTAAACAAAAAGAGTACCTAATACCTCAACATTGAAACAGAGTAAATACTGACATTGGGAAAATTTTAAATGGCTCATTTTTCCTAAACCATCAGTGCAAATTGGCAAACTTCTAGAAGATCTTAGTCATGGAAAGAAGGAAGCATGATTTCATCTTCATTCCCGCCTTGTTGATACCGAACTGAAGAGAAGCCCAACCAGTGCCAGCGGTTCCTTCGGAAGAAGAGCCAGGCCAGTGCGCAGGTTAGAGCTAAGACACTCAGCACAGCAAACGCGATGCCTATTCCTCTGTAATCAGGGCCTAGACCACAGAAAGGTTTGACAGTGGGGACAGAACAGAACAGCGATCGTCACGGATTGTATATATTAGGCTTTGTGTCACATATGTGAACACTGTACAAATTAGATACAGCAAGTGCTGATTGTCTCACAGTGTCAACACAGAATTCAAACTCATCATCAAACACTCCAGTGCTTTCTGATCCAATTTAACTGTTTTCATTCAAATCCTCTTCACTCCTATAGCAATTTTCTTCCAAAGAAATGAGAGTGGTACCATTATTCTCCCATTCCCTTCCCATCAGCCTTTTGAGACCCTCATTCCCAGTATATTACCTTACTTTGACAGCAAATTGCTAAAGGCTGGTAAATGTCTGTGTTTGACTTACCTAGTGCCAAATAAAGTGTTATTTGCTCTAAAGGAAATTAACTCCTTAGGATGACCTCACTGAGTTCCTCACTATTCAGTTTTAAGCACTGTTCGAGGCCCCTATCTACATGCTGCCAAGTGGAGCCACTGTGTCCCATGGCTTTAATATCATCTCTGTGCTGACTTTCCTTCTCTCTCATATGTCCAGCTGCACACTAGACATTCCATATGGATAGCTCATCTCCACATGGATGCTCAAAATGCCAAAACGGAACTCTTGGTTTATACCATTCTAACCCTACTTCTCCCTCACCTCAAATCTACTCGTTCTCTATTCCACTAAGCATAGAACCTGAACACTTGACTCAGGATTCCAAAGCCCTACCTGTGTGACATCTGTCTACTTTCCAGCTCTTCCTTAAGCCCACATCAAGATGTTCTGTCTTGGGCTTTCTGCTCCAGCTGGTACCTCTGCCTGGTGTGACTCTTCTGCTGATCCCAAAGGCCTTGGCTGGTCTTTCAGATTTCAGCTTCCATAACTCCTGCTCTAAGAAGTCTTCCCTGATCACCCCTGATCTAGAGTAGTTAAATCCCTAGTCTCAATACAGTTTATGTGTGTGCATGCACACGTGCCTACTCAGTTGTGTCTAACTCTGTACAACCCCATGGACTGCAGTCCGCCAGGCTTCTGTGTCCATGGAATTCTCCAGGCAAGAATACTGTAGTAGGTTGCCATTACCTTCTCCAGGATTCTTTACCATTGTACCACAGAGTTTATAACTATTTGATATTTTCCTCTCTTTTAAAAATGGACCTGCTTAGTTACTCCTTATCTGTCTTCAATAGATTGTAAGTTCTGTGAGAAAAGGAATCTTAACTGTCTTGCTCATGGGTGCACCCCAGCACATAAAACAGATACTCTAAATATTTACTGAATCAATGCATAAATATGTAGATACTGATTACCCAGAGTTAAGGTTTTATTTTTAACATTTGTACACCAAAATGGACATTTTATGTTAATCTTTAAAAATGTTAATGTAAAAATTTTAGAGCTTGTTAAGATTTTTGTGGTTAATTTATGTATCAATTATGATGAAACAGAAGTTCGAAGTACAATTTCCTATAGATACTTAGGACATTGTAACTAATTAAATACAGTTTTGCATTATTGTTTATTATGAGTTCTATGGGAATAGGGAGAAAGGAAATAACTGCAGAATTAGACCTTTGAGCTTTTAATCTCTGAACTATAGAATAAAATACGTTGTAATATTTTCCAAGAAATGACCTCCCTAAAACTCTGGCAGCTCCCATTTTTCTTAGGAAACAATTATACAAAGTTTGGACCATTCAGTACTTTCTTCTGGGAATCCTAGACATCTTGTGCATTTACTGTCATTTGTAATTCATTTTTCTGAGGGAAAGAATCTTTATGACTTAATCAAGTTTGTTTGGATATATTCTAAGGACTAAGTACTCTGGGACAAAGTACAAAACTTTGCGCACAGTTGAATTGTACATTTATTGCCTGACCCATTCTTCAAAAAGGTTCCGTAAGGACAGGTTACATACTTACCTAAGGGAACTTTGCAGACAACTCTTCCATAGCCACGTGAACATTCAACTTTTGTCCAAGTTTCATTTGAAGCTAACAAAATGCTACATTGTCCTCTGCCACTCTTAATTTTATTTGTCCATTTGACAAATGTCACTTTTGATCCATCTAACCAATTCCAAGACTGATCTAAAGAAAGAAGTTTGTTTACTGTAACTAAATTACGAAGGTAAAAAGCACATGGTTCATACAATTTTTTATTTAGAACTGTGCTGTCCCACTATTTTTAAAATGAAATTTATTGAAAGTGAAAATATTAAAATCAACCCATCAGTTGCACTTGACATATTTCAAGTGTTCAACAGCCACATATGGTTAGTGACCACCACATTGGACAGCACAGACAGAAAAAATTTCATCTTTGTAGAAAGTTCTATTAGACAGCATTTACATAGAGTATGGTGCGAGAAATGAAGTACATAATGCATGCACATTTATTGTGTGATGGGCAGATTTCTAAAGATCTGTATCCATTGTCCCTTGCTTCCCACCCATGACTTCCCCCCATTAAAAACTATTCACAACGTGCTGGTGGGAGAGGAAGAGTCCCGCAGGGTCCAAGAAGTCCTCCCCACCATGGTTCCACCTCTGGTTCCCAGCTGATGGAGCACCACCTTGTGGTGAGAGTATAAACTCAACCTATACTTCCCTTAGATGGCCAACTGAGAACTCAGTCACTTCCTGACACATACTTAATATTCTGGAATTCACATTTAGTTCAATTATTTAGAATTCAAATTTGCATAAAATGTGAAGCCAGATTTCTATTATTCTATCAAATGTGTACTTTTAATTCATTCTTTATCAATTCTAAGTGCATGGAAACAATCTATTATTCCTTATTGAAAAATTCTTCCACAAATCTTTTTGAACCAAATCTCTGCAATTTTACTGAGGTAATATAAAAAGAAAATCACCATTAAGACTTACTTTCACTCTATGGTTACCAAAAAAAAGTAAAAATGTTTCAAGAGGGAAAGAAACAAGAAGAAGAGAACTTTCTGAATAATAGTTAAAAGCTATCACTACCAGGTGATAGACACTAGAAGGCTACGGACAGTAAGCAATGGGTTCCTGGTGGGATACACAAGGAACACAGATACTGCCACAGGAGAAGAAAAAACCCTGTTGACCCAAGTATCTTATGCCTCTAAAACAATTCCAGTTGATTTAACCTGATTTTCTATTTCATTAGTGTTTCCATCATTACTAATAAGTCATTAGTTTATTCATCAGGAATTTATAAGCCTCTAAACCAGCAGACCTAGCTTATTCATCACCAAGAAGCATCTGAGTTAGCCACCACTTGACATTCTTTAGTGAGGCTGACTTGGCATTCAGGACAAGTTAGAACTCTCTTTGCACACTCTACACACAGATATTTACCGGCAGAAAGTTGAGATAATCCAAGCCAAACTCTCATGGTAATGTTATTATTTTCCCTCATTAGTCTGCTCACAAATTTATTCTCATCTTCATCCTTTATAGTAACGATAGTTGCAGAATGGGCTGTGGAAGGAAAACAAACCCTAAGTCAATTAGCTTTATGCCAACTAGGGAAGATTGAGGGCAGGAGGAGAAGGGGACAACAGAGGATGAGAAAGTTAGATGGCATCACTGACTCAATGGACATGAATTTGAGCAAACTCTGGGAGACAGTGAAGGACAGGGAAGCCTGGTGTGCTTCAGTCCATGGGGTTGCAAAGAGTTAGACATGACTTAGTCATGGACCTTTTAATATTATTTTATACATAAGTATACATGGTCATGATCTTAGGCATCTGGTCCCATCACTTCATGGGAAATAGATGGGGAAACAGTGGAAACAGTGTCAGACTTGGTTGTTTTGGGCTCCAGAGTCACTGCAGATGGTGATTGCAGCCATGAAATTAAAAGATGCTTACTCCTTGGAAGGAAAGTTATGACCAACCTAGACAGCATATTAAAAAGCAGAGATATTACTTTGCCAGCAAAGGTCCATCTAGTCAAGGCTATGGCTTTTCCAGTAGTCATGTATGGATGTGAGAGTTGGACTGTGAAGAAAGCTGAGCATCAAAGAATTGATGCTTTTGAACTGTGGTATTGGAGAAGACTCTTGAGAGTCCCTTGGACTGCAAGGAGATCCAACCAGTCCATTCTAAAGGAGATCAGTTCTGGGTGTTCTTTAGAAGGACTGATGCTGAGGCTGAAATTCCAATACTTTGGCCACCTCATGCGAAGAGTTGACTCACTGGAAAAGACCCTGATGCTGGGAGGGTATGGGGGCAGGAGGAGAAGGGGATGTCAGAGGATGAGATGGCTGGATGGCATCATCGACTCGATGCACATGAGTTTGGGTGAACTCCGGGAGTCAGTGATGGACAGGGGGGCCTGGCGTGCTTTGATTCATGGGATCGCAGAATCGGACACGACTGAGCGACTGAACTGAACTAATATATGGTCACTTTATGTTGGTCATTTTATGTTGTCCAAAATACAGTATGAAATTGAATGAGTATTCCTCAAGTTTGATAGGCTGCCTTAAACCCAGAGAGGTAACAGTACTATCACCAGCATCAGGCAAGGGATAGAAATAAAATAATACCTGGACTTGGAAACTAATCCAAAATGGAATCAAATAGTCTTCAATCCAAACCAGCTTATCCATACTTGAACTAAAGCATGTATTTTGTGGTGTAAGGTATTAAAAGAAGGGCAAAGGAAAGCATTTTCTCCTCTATAGATCACCACAGTGTGCAGGTACTTTACCTTTTATGATACTAATCTCACATAAAAGTTTCCATCATGTAGTTAAGCAGTAAAAAGGAGATTTTTAAATCAGTGAAGTGTCTCCACAAGATAGTAAAATAAATAAGATAAATGTCATCTGCCTAAATTGCTACCCAAGGATGCAGGTCTTTGAAATACTCTAGGTGGTCTCCCTAGAAGTTATTTCACTGTTTGACTACTGTCTAAGATTCTCATGGGAGGGAGTCAATCATGGCTGCTCTTTCATTTTAGTTAAATCTGAAGATTAAAAGTCCTGTCCCCTATAGTGTTCAGAGATGTGGGCCACAGGTCTGTTTTGCAGAATGAACAACCCATGCTTCTTGGGCTTTGTTACCCTGGTCAGGTTAAACTTACTTATTAATGACTAAGTAATGAAAAATCTACAATTTTGTATATACTGCTTAATCAACTTTACAAAAAATCTGCTTCTTAAGACTTTTATCTGAGCATATCTAGCTGTATTTAAAATGGTTTCATTTGTCAATATTTTCACATAATAGTTTATTTAGCAATTTTTTATTCTACTTCTTCCCACTTGCTTTTATATACCATCTACTTATCCTTATATTGATCATTTTTTTAATGGCTGTTCCAATATTCCATTGAGTTCATATATAATAAAATACTTAACCATTTCTGTACCACTGGGCAATTAGGTTATAATCTATTATAATTAGTGAGTGCTTCACAAAGATTTTCAAAAATATAATATTTACTTTAAAAGGTTTCCTTAAGAAAAATTTTAATGACTAAATTATTGAGAAAAGAAAATCAACACATTTTAACTCACCAAGCTCTGAGCAAAACTGTCTGGCTTCTGAGAAACTGTGCAATGCCTGGTCAGATGTGTAACAGTGGTCCCTGTACTGAATCCACTGGGACTTGTTCCCTTTTACTCCTGGACATCTTGATGAGTAAGTATAAGAGGACACTTCTTTAGCTGTAAAAAATGTTAGACATAACTGTGAAAATGCACAGAAAAATATGACTGGCTTTTAAAATTCACTGACACCATGGTTTCTGTAGGTAAGAGACATTCAACTTCAATACACACCAGAGAGGGCTACAGCCCACACTCTGAGACTGCAATCTCATTAGCTTTTTGGAAAACCATTTTTAAAACTGAGAATACAGAGGAAAATACTTAACTCTGTAAGATGAATTTAGACTAAAGTAAAAACAACTGGAAAGACAGAATCAAGAAGAAAAGACAAGGCTGGGTAGGCCTGTAACAAATTTGAAGTAATAATTAAAATTCTTTCTTTCTTTGGATTCCTTTTTGTATTGATCACAAAGACCTACTTTTACCTTGCCATAAAAAAATCACACCAACGTTGAAAACTTGGTAACTTGCTTACAAAGCACAACAGATCAGCACTGAAAAATCTGTCTCAAGCCAAAAAAAAAAAAAAAAAAAAAGCAGGTGTGGCTTCTAAACTCTGAACAATTCCTCTGGTTTCCATGTAAACTGTTTAATTTTCAGTCGTTCTGTATAACACAAGAAGCCTGTGTAATGAAGCCTGCTCCCCTTAACACCATTGTTAATTCCAACAGAAGAGAGTATGAGAACTGGAAAGTAAATTGCCAACATCCTGCTGACCGGGTACAGACGATCTGAACCAAATATCTGATCTAGTATGCCCAGTCGCGTACCCATACCATTGTTCTCTACGCATTATGCATGGTCTGCATGTCCTTCAGTCATTGAAGGCTTTCCTGCTTTTGTTCCTCATTGCAGTTTGGTAGAATTCTCATTTATGATCCCTGTGATTCCAGAAGAATGGCTACTGCCCTTTTCTTCTCCACTGAGACTTCAGGATGGTTCTCCATTCCTTACTCTGCGTCTCTATCCTGTTTCTCCATTTGGGCTCAATCTTTTTTGAAATCTAGCTATTTGATTGGCTTCTGCCTCCACACTTTTCACTAATGCCACTAACGCCACTAGTTTGGGGTCTAAGTCTTCCTTCAGTTTGAAAACTGATTACTCCTGGGTAAGTTTCCTAGCTGCAGATGACTAAAGTTCAGTTCAGATCAGTCGCTCAGTCGTGTCCGACTCTTTGCGACCCCATGAATCGCAGCACGCCAGGCGTCCCTGTTCATCACCATCTTCCGGAGTTCACTCAGACTCACGTCCATCGAGTCCAGGATGCCATCCAGCCATCTCATCCTCGGTCGTCCCCTTCTCCTCCTGTCCCCAATCCCTCCCAGCATCAGAGTCTTTTCCAATGAGTCAACTCTTTGCATGAGGTGGCCAAAGTACTGGAGTTTCAGCTTTATCTAAAAATTAACCTGCGAAGTCTGTAAGACTTGTGACAATTCTTTGTTAAGGTTGTGGTGGAGGAAGATGCTACTAACACGTGCTTGATTCTATCATACTGGGAAAACAGTATCTCTGACAGAAAGTACACTGCTGACTACTCTATCACTGCACAGGCAATGATGTGTGTTGTTTCTTTAGATTCAAAACGTGCTGAATACTGGCTACCAACGCGTGGCTAGGAAGAGTGGGCTTTTATGAATGGGTTGGCTTTAAAACAATTCTTCATCCACTGGGAACATATGGAAATACCTTATCTTCAAAGTCTATTTGTTTCTAGTCAAAGCTGCAAATGGCCTGTCTTAGACGGCATATATTTTCTTTCCTTACTGTTCTTTAGGGAGTTTTGCTTTCAACTCTCACATTTTTTTTTTCCTGCAAGGGCCAGCCTTGTGGTAAGTTTGTTATATTCCTGTAAAGAAGATTCCATTTTGTTTGAAAGGGGATAAAATATACATTATGTAAAATTTACCATTGTAACTATTTTTCACTGTATAGTTCAATGGCATGAAGTACATTCACATTATTAAGGAATCATCACCACCATCCACCTGCAAACTGTTTCATCTTGCAAAACTGAAACTCTGCTCCAATTAAATAATAACACCTCATTCTTTCTTTCCTGCAGCAATCACCATTCTACTTTCTATAGCAGAAATATTCGGAAAATGTTTAGTTACACAAAATATTTCTTTACTACAGAGATTCTTTTCTATAAAAACTTTCAGAGCCATTAATATGGTAAACCACCTAAGATTATTCTCAAATCTATATCCTGTGGAACCCTGTTTTAAAAAGGAGAATCTCACTCTTTGAAAAACACTGCTAAGTGAAATTAAAATTCACAAATTCTAGAGTAAAACTCACTGAGTAACAGAACAATTGAAAGTCTTTGAGAACAAATTCCTTGAATGGGCATATCATATTTGTTTCTCTTCACAAAGTATCAAAATTATTTTGCTAGGGTTTGTGAATAAACCTTATTTAATACCTATAAAAAATATTTTGCATACTTAATCAGGTACATAAAACAAAAGTCATGTTTTAGTAAATATACAGCTATTTGAAATCAAGTCTTACATTCTGTAGCTTTATAACAAATAGCACCATCCTTAACAGAGTTGCAGCTTTCATGCTTCCAAATTCCTTTTGGATCCAAGACAACACAATTTCCAGCAGATTTTTTATCTTTCCATGGAATATAGTCAAAGGCACTGCCATCAGACCATTCAAAACTGGATTCACTTCCCTGTATTAAGAATAATAGTCATAATCTGAATTCATATGTATGACTTCAAAAGAACATTGAGATGAACATGCATATTTTAAGAAATATAGGAATGGAGTGTTAATTATTTGCTTATAAGTATTATAGATCTGAACATATTTGTAAAATCAGAGATTTACTTTTGATGCACTGATTTGAGACATTTGCTCTGGCATATAATTTAAATAGGACTTTAGAGATAGAGTTACTATACTCTATCTCTAGATTTCTTTTTTTAAGGATGAGTTTATATAACACTAGAAATTATATGACATGGAAATGGCTTCCACTTGTCACAATTACAGGTTTACAACCCCTCATATTACTCTAAATATTGTTTTTTATGTTTTATAGCTTTGTGTCCCTGGCTTGATTTTTTTCATATTACAGAAGTTATCAAGCAGCAAGGGGCTGGAAGAGAAAAATAGTTCCCAAGAAATTCATATAGGAAGATTACTTTTGATTTGTCCTTAATTCTTAAATCCTAATTTGCCATCCTTTTACTTTTCCCACTTTATTTAGATTAGACCTCCATTCTAATCTCAACAGACTGATTTTTTGTATACTAGATATCATTATCAGTACATATATATATGGACTTCCCCGGTGGCTCAGATGGTAAAGCGTCTGTCTACAATGCGGGAGACCCGGGTTCGATCCCTGGGTTGGGAAGATCCCCTGGAGAAGGAAATGGCAATCCACTTCAGGACTATTGCCTGGAAAACCCCATGGACAGAGGAGCCTGGTAGGGTACAGTCCATGGGGTCACAAAGAGTCGGACACGACTGAGCGACTTCACTTCACTTCACTTCACATATATATATATATACACACTACTTGCTTCTGCTGCTGCTAAGTCGCTTCAGTCGTGTCCGACTCTGTGCGACCCCATAGAGGGCAGCCCACCAGGCTTCCCTGTCCCTGGGATTCTCCAGGCAAGAACACTGGAGTGGGTTATACACTACTTAATAGGATTCAAATAGTGGCACATGTTTACCAACAGAAGATTACTTTCAAATAGTGTCAATTTCTAGGGGGAAGTGGGGAGAAAATATATATCTATATTTTAGATGTAGTTAAGAGTTTTACTTGGCACCTTATATAATTTTTTTAACTTTTATTTTGTATTGAGGTATAGTCAATTAACTAGAGAAGGAAATGGGAACCCACTCCATTGTTCTTGTCTGGAGAATCCCAGGGATGGCGGAGCCTGGTGGGCTGCCATCTATGGGGTCGCACAGGGTCGGACACGACTGAAGCGACTTAGCAGCAGCATAGTCAATTAACAATGTTGTGATAGTTTCAGGTGAACAATGAAGGGACTCAGCCATACATATACATGTATCTATTCTCACCCCAATACAAATTTTGTGCTAATAATCCTCTATTAAGGAAACTATCATCATCCCCATTTGACAGATGAGGAAATAAGCTTGCAAAGGTATAATAACTTGCTTGTGGTCACCCAACATGTAGATAGAAGACCTTCCACTCATAGTGGAACTCAGATTTTTCTGATCCCAAGCCATTCCCTTTTTACCAGCTCTCCAACTGGTCTATCCGGAATAGGTCACAGTGGTGTTGCTGAGATATTAATCTACTGAGTCCTTAGGATGGCTTGGCAGTGTCTAGGGCAGCTGCGGTCCTGGCCAGTTGCCCTAGTGTACTCTACAAATACAATTTTCTATCTGTTCTACATTGTGAAAAGATAGAAAGCACTATAGTATGCAAATGCAATCCCAGGACTTAATCTGATGTTATACTTTGAGTTAGTATTTTATGCTCAAATTTCTGACCCTCTGACATACTTGGAAAGTTTCTGTAAAACAAAACAAGACTTACATCATGACTTGAGAGCCCAACCCATAGCGGAAATCCATCACGCTTTACGATATCTTCCAGAAAAAGCTGGCCATTTTGGTCATGAACACTTGCCAAATGACCTCCACTTTGAGAACATGCATTTAATGCTTCATACCATGTTACCTTTTTTTGAATAACATTATAAATACCATCTTCATATGGAATAAACTGTGGCAGAGTAGTATTATATTCTTCCTTGTAGTCAACTATAATATTTAAATTAAAAGTGTTAGTGATTAAATTTAAATTATTTAAAATACATAATTTGGGTAATATTAGACATACAATCATTTCAAAAGTTAAATAAAATTGGACTATAAGAAGGTCAAATGCATACTTTTTCTTATCACCACAGCTTATTTAATAGGCTCTTAACTATTACAATTGTCTGGGTGATTAAAAAAAGGCACAAACACTGTCTTTCATTAAAGGAGCTCACATATTAATTGGGCACAGAAAACACCAGCACCTGAAATGAGGGCAAAACAATTAACCACTAGAACACTTGCAACTGACTAGGAAAGG
The DNA here is from genome assembly GCA_006410635.1 of Cephalophus harveyi. NCBI lineage: Eukaryota > Metazoa > Chordata > Mammalia > Artiodactyla > Bovidae > Cephalophus > Cephalophus harveyi. The sequence goes on along the minus strand of SJYT01051802.1, from coordinate 74,946 downwards.
AAAGACTCATCTGGATTAAGAGACTCAGAAAACCTGCTTAATAAATTAAGTCTCCAGATTATGGTTAGCTGAAATTAGTTCTAAAAAGAAATGTGGTAACAAGAAAGTCCACTAAAAACAATCAAACAACCACAGTAATAACAAGACCACAATTATGAGGGTATTTCAAAGGGACACAAAAGCCATGTTAAAGAGCTCCAGCAGCCAAATCTGGAAAAATTCAAGGAAAAATATTAATATAGTCTATTATAGCCCAAAGCATAAAAGAATAACCATTAGCCCAAACTGATATGTATAAATGCCTAAATAAATTTTTAGATTGAAGAGAATAGATAACTCTCCTATGTAGAACTCCAAGTTATTTATATAGATACTCCCCACTGAAGGTAGAAAATAACTCTCCATTCCCTCAGTGAGGACTGAGTATGGTAACTTCCTTACAAAGAGTACGCTATGGGAGGTGGGAAGAAGAGCAACTCTGTAGTGGAGAAAGCTAACAAACATTACCTTGACACAGGTGATCAACGTCAAAATCCACAGTGACAAGTAATAAGTTACATTGACAGCATATATCCTTCATAGGATGTGATGAGAATGACATTTTACCTCTTTGGCTTTTTCCCTAAACCCCAAACCCATAACCCCAGTTTAACCATGAGAAAAAGATCAGCCAACCCAAACTGAGGGACATTCTACAAATCACATGACCAGTGCTTCTCAAAATTGTCAAGAAAAGTAAGAAAATCTGAAAAACTATCATAGCCAAGAAGAATCTAAGCGAACATGATGACTAAGTGTAATGTAGTATACTGGATGGATTCCAGAACACAAAAATAACATGAAGTAAAAACTAAGGAGATCTGAACAATATATGGACTTTAGGTAATAATCATCTACGAATATTGGTTNAAATCTGAAAAACTATCATAGCCAAGAAGAATCTAAGCGAACATGATGACTAAGTGTAATGTAGTATACTGGATGGATTCCAGAACACAAAAATAACATGAAGTAAAAACTAAGGAGATCTGAACAATATATGGACTTTAGGTAATAATCATCTATTTGTTGTAACAAGTGTCCCATACTTAAGACAGATGTCAACAACAGAGGAATCAGGTTACAGTATATACGGAAACTCTGCAATCTTTGCAACTTTTCTGTAAATCTAAAACTATTCTAAAATGAAAGTTTTATTAAAAAAAGAAAAGAAAGAAGGTAGAAGACATCATGGCAGGAAAAAAATCCCATAAATAAAGGTACAAGTGAGAAAGGGTATTCACTGTACATGGGCAATTAAGAGATCAGCCTGACAGGAAAAGATCTTTACTGAACGAAAAATGGTGGGAAAAATGGAGACTGGGAGGAAGCCTAGAAATTTAGAAGAGACACTGGTTTCTAAAAAGTCTCAAAGGCTTACAGGAACTCAAATAACTGATAGTAGGGAATTCCTGGAGATTGTTGATAGAAGTGGTACATCCGAAAGTTATTCTCCAAGAGTATCAAGGGAAAAGGTGGGCCCAGATGTGACTGTGATGGGCTCCATTTAGCAGAGGGCTTAGAGCAGAATGGCCATAACAGTTTTTAAGCTGTAAAAAATTTAAACCTGATATGCATTAAAAAATAGACTTATTTAAGGAATTAGGCAAGGTTGAGAAACATTCATTTTTAGCCTAGACTGTCAAAACTACCCACACACACTTTCTTATGTGTAGAAATTTTATCCATCCTTCAAGGCCCAACCAAATTTTTCCTTCTCTCCTCAATGCATTCTTAGTTTTCATTATATCTGTTTTCACTGGTGTCTTTTGATTTCTCAACAAATGTAACCCTGTACATACTAAATAACCTAAGACTAACCTACATAAAACAACAATAAATATTTAATGCTGTTTTCCCAACTGAATTCATTTTACTCCTTGAGATCAAGACCATGACAACAGGGAGTGTGTCTTCCTTCCTCTAAAACCTCCATGGTGCTTCTCATGATACTGAATACAGGGGAGCGACTCAAAAAATTCAACTGCATAATGCCCACTAGTGGAGCTAATGGCTTTACATTCTCTTTCACTGGAGTAGAAACTCTGCCTTAGCATACTTACCCATTTCAATTTTACAAGCCAGAATGCTGTGCTGGTGAAAGTATAGTAAGTCTTCAACAACATTAAAGGTTTGAATATCCCAGAAGCCATCAGTACTCAAGCCAGCAATAAACTTGCCATTTTTTATAGCTGGTCTTCCTGATCGCCAGTGTGTATATGACAGCGTGGTCTTATCAGACCACCTAAGAGAATTATCTAGAAAAGAAACATTTTTTTCTATGCTTAGAGATTAAATTAAGACTTGAATTACAGTTACGAGGTTAATATCTCAAACTCAAGTAATTTTCTATCTTTTTTCCCAACATTCGAAAGGTTGTATACTTATGTGTGTTTCTCTAAAACAGCTTTCAATTTTAACAGTAAACAATGCTTATTTTTAACATAGAAAGTACAAATTATAAATATGAAAACTAAAATTTACTTACAATTCTATCATCCTGAAATAATTTGACATTTTGTTGTTACTTCATCCAATATTCATTTTTTCAACATATATGTTTAATTGTGATGAAAATTAACATAACTATTTAAAAAATTAACTTGTTATAAAACTAGTGGTAGAAAACTGGACTTAAAACTATGCAGAGGGTACAACTGAAATCTCTAACTATATCCTGGGCCTAGTTTCTGCTGCTCCACACAGGATCACTGTTTCCTTACTTTCAGGTAAAGCTAGAATTCTTGCTTGGAGAGCCCCATGGACACAGGAGCCTGGAGGGCGACAGTCCATGGGGTCGCAAATAGTTGGACTAAGGACTAACACTTTCACTTTTTTTCACTGGGAAGCTTCTACCTAGTTCCTCTCCATTTTTTCCCATCCCCAAATCTGAGTATTCAAGCATCATTAGAGAAAAGACTTGGGCAACTAAATATTATCATGATGAATTTATCTTCAGCTGGCAACCCAAGTCTTAGTCATTGCTTGATAGCTTAATTTTTGTTAACTCATCTGCAAGAAAATCTTGAGTAATTTTTAGAAAGAGACAGGTTAGATAGCAAAGAGCAGACTGTTTTTAAAATGGCCAGATTTGAGTAATGTAGCTTCTTTGTCTACCCTACCTCTAGCTATCACTGTCCTGTGCCTCTCCTTGAGGCCCCTCTTTGGGTAAATGTATGTTTTTGAGGCTTTATGCCCAGAGAGTGATTTTTTTCCTAATTTCAAAACTTTATGATTTTTAGGACACCTCTTAAGGAGTATCTTTCTAAATTGGCCTTACTTCTCCTATCATTAGAGTCTGTGTTTTTTAAAAAGTTTCATAGCAATTATATCTTGGGTTTGTGGCATTTACAATCTCAAATATTCTAGTCCAATGACAGACTATGTGTCTCCTTTTTCTAATGTATACCCCAAGCCAATGATATAAACCCAAAAATGCAACATTAGAAGTATATTTCTATTCTTACTCAGGTCATATACCTAGAGATATAAAGTAAGTATTAGACATTTATGTGGGAGTGCAGTCATTTTTAGTTAGTCTTGTACTGCTAGGACGGAAAGTGGAAAAAGGAAATCATTTTCCACCATTAAACTCTAAGCTTGATGGTAAAGGTATTTTAGTGGCAGGGCAGAGACACAAAGCCTGTCTTGGTATCTGTGCAAGTTATGCTAAGTACATAATTATAATTTTGTATGTTGATAAATACTTTGAAAACTATACTTTTACAGTGTGATAAACAAGTAGTTTATAATGAACTATGAATATAGAAAAAAAACAGTAGATTTACAACTTACTTTCATAAGTTATACCTAGCATGACCCATGAAGCCATGTAATTGTAATGTAGAAGCTGCTCAAGAACAAAGTTGTTCTCCTTTTCATCTCGAATACTCAGAATATGTGATTTTGGATCTGGTAAATAAAAAAATAGTCAATAGTTTAAATAATTATTTAGAACACTTTGTTTGATAGATTTAGCAATTTTTACTTCCCAGTTTAACATACTTCAAAACAAACAACAGTAGAAAATAAGTAAGAGATATACATTAAAACCATCTTGTACTACAATGAATAGGTTGAGAAGTTTTCAAACATTTTGATCTTAAATTTAGTCTCATAGAATAGTAGAAAACTAGAAGTTGAGTAGAGAATTTGAAACACTGATTTGCTTTTCCTCACAAGAGTTATTTTGAGCTGATATAAATACACATATATTAGTGATACAATGTCAAAGACTATAATAAACAAAACCTCTTGAATGGGCTAACGGTCAAAAATCTTCCTTTTCCTTAGAGATCACTCTTTTACAGGAAGGTTTTAAAAGTTTAATATTTCCCAAAGTGTGTTCCTGAGGGTTTTCTCAGAAAAGAGTTACATTGAAAAGAGCTTTACAAACATTGGTTAACCAAAGTTAAACTACTTCATTCATGCCGGTATTTCTCAAAGTACATGCTAATGTATATTTGATGTTTTAACAGGAAACAAAGATGTGTGACATTTCTCATCCTTGTTCTTTTACTAAGAATCTTTAGCACACTTTGGGGAATAATGGTTTGATATCTTTCCATAGGAATTTTCCACAAAGTTGATGGGTCCACTGTTAAAAAGTCACAAATCCTCAGTAGATCTCATAGGAAATATCTGGATAACCTTGAGAGCTAAAAGTATGAAATATGTATTTCTTTTAAGCACAGCTGCTTCTTTACAGCTTATCTAAGCTTTCAACCACTCAAACTGACCTATTCTCTCTTTGCCCACAGCCTAAGTTGATTTAACATCCCATTCTCCAGTCTCAGTGTCATTTCTTGTCTCTTGTAAGTAGAATCCACTTTGTTTATACACGTAAAGACAGACTAGTTCTCTAATGGATAGGTTAAAAATGAAGGAACTCCTATACTTTCCATTTTCACTAAACACAAATTTTAATACTTGGTCATTAACAATGCAGAAATGAGATGGATATTTTTGAGTTCTAGTTACTACTGCTAATTAGAAATATTTATAATATACTGAGGTGAGATTCGTTTAAGAGCATATGTAACATATAATGGCTATATAACATACTTACTCAGTGTCTGGCATTTAGAATGAATTTCATCTTGTGTTGTTACTCTGTATCTATTTTCTGTTATCAAGAAATTGTAGCAAGAGTTCTGAAATGGTATCCATGGAGTACTTAGAACAGGAGATGGACACTGAAAACTGTCAACTGGTTTGACCTCTTTCTTAGTCTCATCTAGAAAAAGAATTAATGGTAAGAATTCTAATTACATATTTAAATATTAAATTGTGTTCATAGCAATTAGACCTGATTTGTAGGAAATATTCAGGAAGCCAAGAAATAACAACTTAGTGATGCTTGTTCTGTTTATGCTTGAATAAAATGTGACCTCTTAACTGGCTTTCTGTAGGAAGGAAATTATTTAATACAATTTTCTTTCCCCGATGTGGAATGAGTAGAATAATATGGATAATGAAGTGTTATTAGGTTAAATGCAGTTCCTGTCTTCTTGCATTGCCAGACTTCAAATACAAGGGGCCACTTCAGAGACCATATAAACATAATAATAACCACCTAAATATAACTTTGGGAATTCACCTTCAGTTTTCTGGTTACTGACATCTTCTCTAATTTTAAAGAAATATTTATGAAATATGTGATGTTCTAAACAAGTTATTGCTCTAACCAAAGCAAATAGAAATAATTTAAAATCTGACACCTAGAAAATCTAAATTCAGCTTTTTTTTTCATTTTATGAAAAGGCTATATGTTAAAAAAGATCCAAATAGAGAGATGCTCTACTCAAAGCCAATCAAACTGATTCAATATGTGGTAGAGACCATTCAGTACAGTATTTCTCCCAGCTCACAGCAACTCCCTTTGTGAATTAGTCTTTTTTTCTAACCACAAACCCACAAATGTGGGCCCCTGAAAGTTGTAAAACCACTTTCCTCTGACTGGGCTAGAGACTGCATATCTGACTCAGCTGAGTCTATCAGATTCTCTCTACAGATATGAAAAGTGGGATTCAGAGACAGTCAATTCATCTCCAGTTATGGCTAAAATTGAAAGCTGCAGAGCTGCTATGTTTCACCATGTGCAGAGAAGCAGAAAGTATATAAAGATAAGAGTGCAGATCCACAGAAACAGAACAGAGAGGTGGAAGACCTCTGGCTTACAGACCCATTTTCCTCAGAAGGTGCAGCTCTATCCCTGTTTCTGAAGATCTAAATTTCTCTGAAGTGAGCTCATTACTGTTACTTGCAACCAAATAAACCTTAGCAGTGACTCATAAAACAAATGTGAAGTATTGAAAAGAATTGCAAAAGAATGCTCACAGATGTAAGTTTTCCATAAGAACATAAACAAAAAGGAACACAAAATGAGGCTAACAAGGACTTAAAACTCAAAGGTCAATTACTATCATCTGTTGACAGAAATAAAGATAAAATACATCTAAAATAACAAGTTAATGACAAAATATTTAACATACAATAATTCTTGGTTACAAATTTTCACAATAAATTTTGTTGTAAAAAGGACAAGATTATAATTGCTTTATAATTTTAAAACAAGATTTCAAATCCATTTCCGCCGAATTCCACTACTCATAAGACTGATAACAATTAAAGAGGCAAAACACTTGAAATTAGCATACTTCCTGAATAATAGCAAATAGCGCCTGGTTGATGATTATCGCAATCCGATGTTTTCCAGAATCCATCAGTGTCTAATACTACACAGTCTTCAAGTTGTTCATTATTTTCAGACCAGCGACTAAACTGAAGATGTTTCCCATCTAACCAAACAAAATTGAGTTCATCCTGGAAGGAGGAGAAATATATTTTAAGTGACAATCCTTCTTCTTATCCCTATGGTTTGATTTTGACCCTTGTGGTCAATCTAAGGGCTTCTCTGGTGGCTCAGACAGTAAAGAATCCGCCTGCAATGCAGGACTCCTGGGTTTGATCCCTGGGTAGGGAAGATCCCCTGGAGAAGAGAATGGCTACCCACTCCAGTATTCTTGCCTGGAGAATTCCACAGACAGAGGAACCTAATGGGCTACAGTCCGCAGGGTCACAGAGCTGGACACGACTGAGCGTGACTTTTCATTTTACCTTATATTTAGTACATATTTACAAAGCACTTACTACATATCAGGCATTGTTTTAAGTACTTTGCAAATATTATATAATCCTCATAACAACCATATGAGGCACCCAGGTACTATCATATATCCATTTTATAGATGAGGAAACTGAAGTCATACACCATCACACAGAGTGTAAAACCATAGTGAGCTGGGATTCAAATCCAGGCCATTAGACCCTGGAGTCCATGGTCTAACCCATCATGCTTTGCTGCCTCACACATAATTAGAACCATTGGTTGTTGGAAATCAGAAAGCTAAAATGGAGTGAGGACCACTGTGAGCACTGATTAGCTTAGAGATAATATGTAGTAGTGGAAGGAACATGAGTTTGGAGCTAAGAGTACTAGTTTCGAATTCTGGTTCAGTCATTTGTCAGCTTTTGATTGTGATATTACCTTGCCACATTTCCATCCCTTCTTCTATTAAATGGATGTGACACTTAATCTCATGGCTTAGAATCAATGGGGTAACATGTAAGACACATAAATCAGTGGCTAGCTGGTACACAATAAGAGCTCCATGGGTGTTAGCTCCCTTTTAAACTCTCAGGCCCTGTGGATCTCATACCACTCTTTTCACACTTGTCTTTGAAGAGAAACTTCCTTATTCAGTACATTCTATTGTGCGCTAGAAATCTGTGAACATCTATCTTTACATCCTGACAAAAGCATGACCACCTGTCTTGAGAGAGGCTTTCAAGGTAGCTACAGATGTGCAGGTGATGGGTTGCGAAGTACAGGCCTGCCTGAGCTCTTTTGTGGTGTTGCCAGAGTACCAGGCCTTACACACTGACCCACTGAGGCATGCTTTCCTGAGGCCCATGACAACTTGGCTTAAGTGGAACATTGGGCAAAGGCCACATACAGTCCCCTTAGTGAATGAAAAATAGCAAATGCAGTCAAACCTCAACATCACCAACTATTTTATCCAGAATTGTTCTCCACTAGCATTCCTAAAATATGATACTGTGAAAGTGCTGCACTCAATATGCCAGCAAATTTGGAAAACTCAGCAGTGGCCACAGGACTGGAAAAGGTCAGTTTTCATTCCAATCCCAAAGAAAGGCAATGCCAAAGAATGCTCAAACTAATGCACAATTGCACTCATCTCACATGCTAGTAAAGTAATGCTCAAAATTCTCCAAGCCAGGCTTCAACAGTACATGAACTCTGAACTTCCAGATGTTCAAGCTGGATTTAGAAAAGGCAGAGGAACCAGGGATCAAATTGCCAACATTCGCTGGACCATCGAAAAAGCAAGAGAGTGTCAGATAAACATCTACTTCTTCTTCATTGACTATGCCAAAGCCTTTGACTGTGTGGACCACAACAAACTGTGAAAAATTCTGAAAGAGATGGGAATACCAGACCACCTGACAAGCCTGTTGAGAAATAGTATGCAATCAGGAAGCAACAGTTAGAACTGGACATGAAACAATAGACTGGTTCCAAATAGGAAAAGGAGTTACGTCAAGGCTATATATTGTCACCCTGCTTATTTAATTTATATGCAGAGTACATCATGAGAAACACTGGGCTGGATGAAGCCCAATCTGGAATCAGGATTGCCAGGAGAAATATCAATAACCTCAGATATGCAGATGACACCACTCTTATGGCAGAAAGCGAAGAAGAACTAAAGAGCCTCTTGATGAAAGTGAAAGAGGAAAAAGTTGGCTTAAAACTCAACATTCAGAAAACTAAGATCCCTGGCATCTGGTCCCATTACTTCATGGCAAATAGATGGGGAAACAATGGAAACAATGACAGACTTTATTTTTTGGGGATCCAAAATCACTGCAGATGGTGACTGCAGCCATGAAATTAAAAGACACTTACTCCTTGGAAGAAAAGTTATGACCAATCTAGAAAGCATATTAAAAAGCAGAGACATTACTTTACCAATAAAGGCCCATCTAGTCAAGGCTATGGTTCTTCCAGTAGTCATATATGGATGTGAGAGTTAGACTATAAAGACAGCTGAGCATCGAAGAACTGATGCTTTTGAATGGTGGTGTTGGAGGAGACTCTTGAGAGTCTCTTGGACTGCAAGGAGATCCAACCAGTCCATCCTAGAGGAATTCAGTCCTGAATATTCATTAGAAGGACTGATGCTGAAGCTGAAACTCCAATACTTTGGCCACCAGATGCGAAGAACTGACTCAGCTGAAAAGACTCTGATGCCGGAAAAGACTGAAGGCAGGAGAAGGGGATAACAGAGGATGAGATGGTTGGATGGCAACAATGACCCAATGGACATGAATTTGAGTAAACTCCAGGAGTTGGCAGTGGACAGGGAGGCCTGGCGTGCTGTAGTCCGTGGGGTCGCAAAGAGTTGGACACAACTGAGCGATTGAACTGAACTGAATTGAACTGAGCATTCCAGTTGTTAAGTTGTAGCCAGTTAATTTCTAAACCAAGTGGCCTTGAATGTGGCCCTTTGTCCCTGTGATGTTGCCAGTACTGGGTACTACCCTGGATTCCTTCTCCCTTGCTGCACTCCCAACTAACCCAGGTCCTTGGACCTTTGGAACTTCTGTTCCTTGTAGATAAGCCATCCCAGTCCCTCCGTCTCTTTATTGAATACTACATCTGTTTACTAAGACTGTAAATATCTCTTCACTAAATTCTAGACCTTGATGGGTCTTAATTAAAACCTGTCTTTTCTAACAGAGTAAGTTCCTTTCAGCACCCACAAGGGAAGGCTATTTGTTTTTCTTAATTTCAGATACCACAGAGCCATGAGAATGAGGTCATGGGTATTTTTACCTTCTTTAGTAATTTCCTTTGAGGTTTATGCCCTTATCACTGCAACCACCCAGAGTCCTTGCTTCTCTCTGACCTTCACTGAGGTCCTGGCCCCCTGCCCATCTCTGACATTCACCAAGGAGACGCCCATGTCTTGCTCTGTCCTCCCGGTCTTACCTCTAACTTAGGGTGTTCTGTGTTCATGTGGTTGACTCGCCCCGTTCCCAAACCTTCTTACTTCCTCTTCTTCTAGACTTTCACTTCAATGTACTAGAGTGACCTGCTGTCAAGGTCACACTCCAGACTTCCTATACCACCACTGCTGCGCTGCAGACAGTGTAAACACGCCTCAGTCCAGACCATCATCACTTCCTGCACTGATGTCTACAAGAAACGCTAACTGGTCTTCTGTCTCAGGACTTCTCACTTCCTTCCCCAGCTTCTCCACAGCATACTTTTTCTCAGGTCAGAATCTGATGTTGTTACCATCATGTTTAGAATCTCTCAAAGCCCTCCACTGTTTTTTAGTGTAAACTTTCATTTCTTTATATTCTGCCATGTGCCAAAGATTTAAGGCAGTTTATGAAAATATATAGTAAAGCTACATAAATATGATGAAGAGCAAAAGGGAAAAGAGAAAAAGAGGTGAAGATTGAAAACAGAATAAGAAGACCAAAATCATTAAGGGGCAGGGGGAAAAGTTACAAAACTATATGATACCAAGTATCTGAAAAATAAATACATGTACACAGAAAAATAACCTGAAGGATATATACTAAACATTTAAACCATGTTTATCACTAGATACTGGGGATTACAGGTGATTTCAATTTTATTCTTTTAATTTATTCTAACTTCACAATTTTTCTCCAGTGACAACACTGCTTTTGTTTTAAAAGGTTTAATGTGATTAAAACTAGGAAATATAATAACTGATTACCAGCTTCACAAGAGACACAGTGATGCGTTTCACATAATGCCAAACATGAAAGAGAAAGGAAGTAAAAGCAATGTTACGAAGGAACTGATACTGTGAAGTCTAGGGAAGCAGTTCAAGCTGACAATCTTGCTTGAACTAAGGGTACATTTTAAAATCCAGAGTTTTGGAGAAACTATTCGTCTAGTCAAGACTATGGTTTTTCCAGTGGTCATGTATGGGTGTGAGAGTTGGACTGTGAAGAAAGCTGAGCGCCGAAGAATTGATGCTTTTGAACTGTGGTTTTGAAGACTCTTGAGTCCCTTGGACTGCAAGGAGATCCAACCAGTCCATTCTAAAGGAGATCAGTTCTTGGTGTTCATTGGAAGGACTGATGCTGAGGCTGAAACTCCAATACTTTGCCACCTCATGTGAAGAGTTGACTCATTGGAAAAGACCCTGATGCTGGGAGGGATTGGGGGCAGGAGGAAAAGGGGACGACAGAGGATGAGATGGCTGGATGGCATCACTGACTCAATGCACATGAGTTTGGGTGAACTCCAGGAGTTGGTGATGGACAGGGAGGCCTGGCATGCTGCGATTCATGGGGTCGCAAAGAGTCGGACACGACTGAGTGACTGAACTGAACTGAACTGATTCTTCAAGCAATTTCTAAGTACTGTTTTTTTAAAATTAAACTTCTGACAAATGCTGTTGGTAATAAATTTAAAGTTTGTCAAAGATTATGTTCACTTCTGAGTTTAAGTTTTTCATCCACTCTCCAGTTCAACTTGGGGTTTGTGCAAGGATTGAATCATCTTTCATCACTTTTTCTCCAGACAACCCTAAAACTGTCTTGGTACACTGAGGGTTATCTTGCAGCCTCCATGCCTCAGGTTTGCTTCACAATGCCATGGATGCTTCTCTCTTACTCTCCCGATTAACTTCTCTCTAAGAGTGGATTAGGAATACTGGTTTAGGTGACACTTATCTAACTGGGCTTTATGGGTCACTCGCTGCACAGATGCAGGAAGCAAAGTTCACCTTACCATCTTTGTAAATGGCACCCCTATCAACAGACCACATATGCAGCCTTACATACCAGCCCTATATCTTAACTTTAAATTCATTTCAGCAGGCAAAGCATCAAATCATTACAAAGAAGGCTCAGAAAAGAGGCAAAAAAGGACTACGATGCTGACAGAAATAATAGAGCTCTATTTTAAAGACGATTCCCTACTAATTTTAGCCAAAAGATTTGGGAGCATAAATATTCCTGTTCATGCTATATGCATGTAATTTAGTGTTGGGAATTAATAGGAGACTAGCATTTGTTGTTGGGCTAAGAGATGAATGAGAAGTACCCAAGATCAGAGTTGGAGATGGGGAGGATTGCTCTTCTAATTCCTTTGTAGAGTGGCTTAATTTCACTTTGCTTATTCAGAAAGGGATAAAAAGCCCTTTAATAATGTCCATGGGCTTCCACTCACCCAACCCCCTGTGATTTTGTAACTGCCCTTCCCCTCTCCTTTTCACTGGCTGAGGAGAGATGGCAGCTCCAGATTCCAGCTCCATCTTTGATTAGAATAAATAAAAAGAAGTGCTCAGCTACATATGTCCATTGGACATTTTTCTAAAGCTAAACAATAAAGCAGCAAATCAGTGGAAAAATGACTGCCACTAAAAATTACATACTTGACAAAATTCATTCACTGGAGTAAGATTTTATGATCTCTGGGTTTTTTTAGTCTGATAGGAGAGATGCTGTGTGCAATAAAAACATGTCACATTCCGTCATCCAATCTTGGCAATTGGGACTGAAAACTTACATCATGACTGGAGAGTCCGATCCACAAAGAAGAGTTGTGAAGGACCGCCTGTACAGTCAGGAAGGCCTGCTGGTAAGGGTCTGTGATGCTCACCAGGCGCATGTTTTCTTTCTGACACTCTCTTAGAGCATCAGTCCAAGTCAGGGTCTTCAGGATTATTTTGTACAGGTTATTTTGATACTTCATAGTCTCTGAAGTATTCCGCAAGGTCTGTCTGCTTTCAATTTCTGTGTGTTAAAAAAAAAAAAAAAACCCATCCACTCGGTAAGTCATGAGATAACTTTTGAAATTTCTCCCTATAATAATGTACTTTAGCTATTACTTATCTATTTGTTTTAGACTTTGGGTAGGATAAATAGGTATGTTTTGCTAAAAAAAAATTCTGTTTTAGTTGATCTGATTTGGGAAGGGGAAAAGCTGTAAATAAAACTAGAGTGCAGTAAGATTAGCATTTCAGATTGGTGTCAGATTCTTTCTTTCTTTGAACTGCTTCAACAAGAGAAGGTGTTAAGTCTCCCTTTATAAGTTTTCATCTGGGAGAACCCACAAAAAAATGTATGAAACCACCCCTTAGAGGATATATTTGCATTATTGATTTGCAATAATTCTCTGAATTAAGGCAGTTACTAAAAACTGTAAGACAAATGAGTAAAGATTAATTTAGCAAAAAGTTCTTCAGAAGCACATGAATTAGCTACTTGAGATTCTCATTACATGACAAAGGATTTCTTTTCTTAAATCATTTATTAAAAACTTACTGTGACCAGTGAAAACAATTTAATAAAAAATATTTTGAAAATATAGATGATGTCTACTTTTAAGTACATATTTTATTTCTATGTGGATTATAGAATAAGGCCTGTCTCTTATACACATCTAGATGTGTATAAGAGACAGATCACACAGAGTGTAAAACCATAGTGAGCTGGGATTCAAATCCAGGCCATTAGACCCTGGAGTCCATGGTCTAACCCATCATGCTTTGCTGCCTCACACATAATTAGAACCATTGGTTGTTGGAAATTATGTATACTTTTAAGTACATATTTTATTTCTATGTGGATTATAGAATAAGGCTTAGCATGTGATCCATTTATAATGTTTCATATCCTTTTATTTTTTTGAGTGCTAAATTTAATCATGAATGTTTACACCGCATTCAGTTACATTTTTTCCTCCTCTTTACCTCATAATAGAAAGTAAAATCTGAAAAATCCCAGAGTAAAAAGAACAAAATACAACCATAATTTACTGCCATTAGACAACTCCTATTAACAAATTCCATTAAATACTTAATTTTGATATTTAATTATAGCAATGATCTTGAAAGAAAATCACATTCTATCCAATACTTGAGCTTATTTGACTCACATGGATGTAGCCATGCTAAAATGTTAAGGAAGCTGTATGATTCCAAATATTAATTTATAGGATTTTTTTTGTGTGAAAACATACTGTACATCTCTAACAACATAAAGTACCATAGTTATCTAAATAATGATCTATACCTGAGTATTTCTGACACAGAGACAGAGTATGGTGTTCACTACAGGAAGTAAAATTCCATGTTCCAGTAAAAGGTGATTTTTGGAGGTTGAGCATTACAGCACAGTGGTAAGATGCCTCTTCATCAAAAATCTAAACAAAAAGACAAATATAAAATCTAAACAAAAAGACAAACAGTCTGAGGATCCCAGTAAGATAATTTTATATTCCAAATTGGATTTTTCTTCCTATAGAAAAATCCATTAGGGAGCTGACCATGAAATCACTGAGAAAATCCTGATAAACTTTCAAAACATGGGAAAAGGGCAATTAACTTTAGAAATCACAAACCAAAATAGTAGTAATATTGATAAATATATCTTCAAAACAGATAAAGAAAACCTGTTAGAAGACAAAAGCAATTATAGTAATATTTAACACTCTGCTCTCATTCTTAATATTGCAAGTAAGCAAAAAAAGTGATGACAGTTAATTTAACTTATTAGATACTTATAAACTTTTTATAAGGACAAATGGTGTCCCATACAAGATAGAACTCACCTTAAAGCTTTGATCCTATACTTGTCACTATGAAATATCCATAAATAAAAGTATCTATTTAGATTTCGTTTGTTGACCACAAATCAGTAACATTAGACATGAAAATTTATTCAAAGTATATTATCCCTACACTCTTGTAAATGTTTGAAACATATTACTCTTAGAAAAATAAGAAAAGTAAGCTTATCCCAAGTTGGCGATGAACAGGGAGGCCTGGCATGCTGCGGTTCATAGGGTTGCAAAGAGTTGGACACCCCTGAGAGACTGAACTGGACTGAACTGAACTGAAGCTTATCCAAGGAGCTATAATATTTTTTTTAAATACTACATGTATGCATACATACTAAGTTGTTTCAGTCATGTCTGACTCTTTGTGACCTCGTGGATTGTAGCCCACCAGGTTCCTCTGTCCATGGGAACCCATGTCTTTTACATCTCCTGCATTCGTAGGTGGGTTCTTTACCACTAGCACCACCTGAAAGTGAAAGTTGCTCAGCCGTGTCCAACTCTTTGCGACCCCACGGACTATACAGTCCATGGAATTCTCCAGGCCAGAATACTGGAGTAGGTAGCCTTTCCCTCCTCCAGGGCATCTTTATAAATAAAAAACTGAGGCTTAAGAGAAGTGAACTTCCTAGGGCATACTAAATGGCTGAATAGAATTCAAATCCAGACAATCTGACTCTAGAGTTTAGCCCTCAACTACTGTACCAAATCCCTATATGATTAAAGAATGATCTTGGAACAGGATTCTAATATCACATGGTTTTGTTCCTTCAAACATTCAGAGAAAGATAACTTCCCAGGCTGAGTCATAATCTCAAAACACAAAGGCAGAAAACTACCCATTTCATCTTATGAAGCTGACACAATCAGAAAAAAAAAATCTAACAATATGGCATTAAAAAAAATTAACTCTATGAACAGAGATGAAAATATTCCCAAATAAAATTCTAACAAATCTAATTCAGTAGAGTAGTAAAATAATAACCCACCTTCGGTAATTAGGTTTTATTACTGAAATTAGGTTTTATTTTGGATTCACTAATTAGGTTTTATTTAGGAGATAAAAATGGTTTTATTACAATATCTATCAATGGGCCACACATCCATGGGCCTAATGGGAAATTCTATATGACACAATTTTAATAGATGTTGAAAATAAATTTTAGAAAATCTACTACTTATTCTTGAATAAAAATTTAAAATAAACTAGTTATAGAATGATATATCTTGAATAAAAAGTACACATCAAATATAAAAATGAAAGACTATAGGACAAAGATAGTCCTATTAGAGTCCAGATCAAGTGTAAGATATTATTTAATACTCCTGGTATTTACCATGGTTCTGGAAGTCTTACCACATGTAGTGAAGTGTGAACTGCTATTTGCAAATTATGATTATCTAATTAGAAAACCCAGGAAAATCTAGTGAAAAACTCTGAGAAGTAGTAAGAGTTTTTAGTAAGATGGATACCTATGAAATAAATGTACAAAAATTTCCAAACAATAGGTTTCCTACACATCAATAAGAAAATTTTAAAAAGCTGCCATTCTCAATGGCAATAAGAAAGATAATTTCTATGAAAACATCACTGAGGAATTTAAAAGGAAGACTTGAATTACTGGAGAGACATGTTACACCATATTCTTGAGGAAAGATTAATAAAGAGATGTCAGTTCGTCCTAAAATGTTGTCAAATTCTCACCAGATGTTTTCTATTTAATTGTTTAGAGTGGAAATTAAGTAAATAATTCTAGTTTGCCTTGAAGAATAGATATAACAGCTAAAATTTTTAAAAAGCAAATAATAAAGGATAACTAATCCTATTATATTTTTTGAAATATGGGAACATGGTAGTATTTAGAGCAGTGTTGAGAGCTATACAGGAGTATGTCTCATACAAAGATGCACACATACACACACACACTTCACATATGATAAAGAAGCTATTCTATATTGATTTTAACAAATGGAAGTATATGCAATAAATGATGTGAGAAAATTGGCCAGGATTAGGGAAAAGGATTAAGTACCCATTGACAATATATACCATATACCATGGATGTATCCTGTTGTCAGAATAAAAAGGCAAGCTATAAAACAAAATGAAGAAAATAAAGGCATATACTTAACTAACATTATAACCTTAAAAGAATAGAGGGAAAAAAGAAACAAATAGAGTTAAACATGCAACAAAAAAATCAAAACTTATTTCTGTAATATTTTTGGTATTTAGACTCAAAGAAAAATCCTATGAAAATATTTGCAATAAATGCAAGAAACACAGGTTTGCACAGTTAATGTTTACACAGTTATAAAAACAGTAAGAATTACAAGAAGACTTTGACAGATAAATTTTCTTTTTTTGTTTTCCTTCATTTTTCTTTTTTTCTTTTTTTAATTTAGTTTTTATTTTACTTTACAATACTGTATTGGTTTTGCCATAAATTGACATGAATCCGTACACTCATGGGTGTACATGAGTTCCCAATCCTGAACGCCCCTCCCACCTCTCTCCTCATATCATCTCTCTGGGTCATCCCAGTGCACCAGCCCCGAGCATCCTGTATCCTGCATCGAACCTAGACTGGCGATTCATTTCTTACATGATAGTATACAGGTTTCAATGCCATTCTGCCAAATCATCCCACCCTCTCCCTCTCCCACAGAGTCCAAAAGTCCGTTCTATACATCTGGGTCTCTTTTGCTGTCTCGCATACAGGGTTATCATTACCATCTTTCTAAATTCCATATATATGTGTTCAGTTCAGTTCAGTCACTCAGTCGTGTCCAACTCTTTGTTTCCTTTAGTGCATCACTCACCCATCACCTCCTGACATGTGCAGGAGCCAGACTGAAGCTTCTAAAGAGTAGTCACAGTGGATTGTGTTCTGTGAAAAGCATCTTATGGATCCACATCTTACTCAGACAACATCCATACCCTTGTAATATCATCTAGGTCTATATGATCTGGTGAAACATGGGATCTAATCTCAATCCCTCATTCCTCCAGCTGCACCTGCCTCCTGGCTCTTTCTTGAACACAGACACTCTCCTGCCTTCGTGCATTTGCACAGGAGATTGCTCTGCCCAGAGAGAACTTCCTCTGACATCTGTGTGGACATTCCTTCATGTCCTTCACATCTTTATTCAGTAATCACCTTCTCAATAAGGCCCACACTAACCACATGATTAAAAGAGCCACCTTCCTTGTTCCTACACACATATGCTTCCTCAAAACACTTACTAACCTCTAAGGTAAACATTCCCTCACTTACTAGGCTCACTCTGCCCCTTCTCACCAGAATACACTTCACAAGGCCAACAAGGTGTGTCTGTTGTTAGCTCACGGAGGTTTTCTAGATGCAAAAATAGTGTGCCATTTCTCTGGCACACAACAAATATCAGTTGAATGAATGATCAGTGTGGAGTGCCTCCCTATTCTAGAGACTGTGTCTTTATTACTGTGACCTCAGGCCACTTGCTCCCTCTTGGCCGCTACAGCGCAACGTCCATTTGCATTGATATCAGTGCCGCCTGTATTTTCCCCACAAGGGCTGATCTCCCATCCCTCCCACACAGATCAGTCAGCACTCTACACATAATGATGTTTTCTCTTCAGAAAAGATGATATCAGGTTTATACGTCCTATATTCCAAACTACTGTGAATCTATTAGATGCTGCTTTATAAATCCCCATGATCTTGGATTGGAGCCAGCACGAGGATTACTAGATCTAAGGGCAGAGAGGGGAGACCAACCTGCAGAGAAGGTAGAAATCCAGCAAGAATTAAGACAAGATGTGAAACAACTGGGTCCGTCCTCCATGCTAATCCCCAAATCTGGTTCCTTATAAAGGATGCAGAAAGAATGGAAAGAGGAATCCAGGAAACAGTCTTAGAGCTGGGAGAGATGAGAATTTCTCTCTTGATACCACTGAGATCCTGTGTGCAGGGACCCCTTTGTCTTGTGAGGATAATCATTAGTGAAAATGACTCCTGCTGTCAGAGACGAGGACACCCAAGGCAGAATGAGACCAGAACTCTACACATGAAAAAGAACAGTCATTATTCAAAAATAAATGAAATAAGCAAAATATAAACACATAAACACAAAGAAAGGCATGCAGGCAGGACCTAAGCATGAGCTAGGCTGATCTGGTTATGGGAAGTCTTCACTGCCTATGGTCCTAGAGACAGAACAAGGCCCAGGTGAGTTCTGAGTTCACAAGAACACAAGTCCTGGTGGGACAGGGAGCCACTGAAAGGACAAAGACAAAGCAGCTGAGAAGATGACCCAGCCAAGACTGACCACATCAAAGCCACGATACACCGACCACTGACTGGGCACAGGCCCTGACCATGCTCAGCTCCTCACAGCCTCCTCCTGTCCCTCCTGCAACAGACTGAGCACAGCAAGCGTAACAATTCTGGAAGGTTCTCAGTGCTTCCATGTACTTCCTCTCTCAAACTTTAGAAGCCTCTCCTTTGCTATCCCTGCAAACCACAGCACCAGTTAGAAAAAACATTCATATAAATAGATTTTATTTTCAAAGGAAATATGACATAATTACTCAGTGCACATGAAGTGAAGACAGCGATGGAGAGGGTCCAGCTCTGTCTCTGCTGCAACAGGACAGTGGATCAGGGAGGAGAACACAGGTCAGGGTGGGGAGGGGGTGTGGTGGGCAGGGGTGGGCGAGTCTCCCCACCTCCTCACATTATGCTAATAGGAGCACAGACACCTTCAGA
Organism: Cephalophus harveyi; assembly: GCA_006410635.1. NCBI lineage: Eukaryota > Metazoa > Chordata > Mammalia > Artiodactyla > Bovidae > Cephalophus > Cephalophus harveyi. Next base: position 55,458 of record SJYT01051802.1, on the reverse strand, counting down.
TGCAGCTGCAGAAAGAGGGGTCTCGGGATCTGATGTCACAAAGTGGGACCAAGCTTCACTCAGTCCCCAGAAGGCAGCTGCCTCACGCTGTGAGAGAAAAGAATCAGGAAGCTGTTCAGGTCAGTCACGTAAGGGCTGACATTCTCCACAGCCCCCCACACGCTCACATGTCCCACTCAGAGACCCCCGCCACCCAGTGTGTCCCCTCTGCCCCAACTCCTCTCCCAATCTAGACACCCCAGGGTCTCACCTTTAGGAACCGTGAGACACGCATCAGAGCCCTGGGCACTGTCAATGCCTGGGGGAGAATAAGACCAGGACATGGTCAGAACCCACAGGAGAGAAACTAGAGAAGGAATTTAGAGAGAAACCCTGAGAGACAGTCACGGTTCACGAGAAGTCCCCCATGGCCCCCTGTCTGCACCCTCACAAGGGTCTCAGGAATCACACCCCTTCTGTACTTGCAGCCTGAGTGTAGCTCCCTGCTTTTTCACCTGCAAGAAGAAAATATCACATGAGAGACCATAGAGAAGACTGAGTCATGAGATCCTAGAGGAACCCCCTAATCCTGGAGTCCACAGAACTTTCTGGAAATGTGGCCAAAATCCAGGACAAAATCAGGAGACTGAAGAAAGGTGCTGGTGAGGCTACTGGACCAACTGCCCTCCTGGAGGTCTGTCCTCAGCAGGGACCCTCGCCTCTGATCTTCATGTGCTGAGAGACAGGCCCCCAACTGGAATTACAAGGTGAAAAATCTGTCTTACATTTTCACATGTATTTTACAAAAGGGTCAGTGTTAGCATTAGCTCAGAATCCACATGTGTGTGTGGAGGGTACTTTCCAATAATCAGGCAGGTAAACTTTTACCTGGGTTTGAAACTCCCAGTGAGACAAGAAAACTCAGATCCCTCCATCCCTTCCCTACCTGAGCTCTTCTTCCTCCAGATCCCAGCTCCAGTGACCATGAGAAGAACCAGGCTAACAAGGATGCCTATGTTGGGGACGGCGAGCTGAGGAGGTTCTGTGGAGGAAAGAGAAGGGGCCCAGACCTCAGGTCTGAGTCCTGATCTTGCTGAAGTGGTCCAGAAAGTCTCCAGCTTTATCTGAGAAGAAGCCCCACCCCAGTCTCCTCCTTACCCCATCTCAGCATGAAGGTCTCCTGAAGCCCCTTGTGCTGCACATTGCATGTGTATCTCTTCTCCTCTCCAGAAGGGCCTACTAGAGCTGCCCATTTCTGGAAGGTTCCATTCCCTGAAGGCCTGGTCTCCACAAGCTCCATGTCCTGGGTCTGGTCCTCCATGTCACACTGCCAGATTAGTGACATCTCAGGGTAGAAGCCCAGGGCCCAGCATCTCAGGGGGACCTCATGGTCAGAGATGGGGTGCTGGGTCACATGTGTCTTTGGAGGGTCTGTGGAGGATGAATCAGAAGATTCCCATTTAGTGTTACCTCCATGGGTCCCGGAAGCCGCATCCTATGACCATCCTGAGAATAAACAGGCCAGTGGGTTTGAAAAGAAGCAGCACAAACACCAGACACCAGCCTGGACTCGGAGGTCTGGGCATGTTCCCGAGTCCTTGGACAGTTCTGGAGTCAGGGTGAGAGCCAAGGTAGGAGTTACTATGTAAGGGAGTGAATACAGAGTCACGGTCCTGACTTGGGAGGAGGCTGAATGACTCAGAAAAGCTGGAGTCAGGCCTCCAAACATGTTTTCAGGGTGAGACCTGGCCCTGGGAGACAGTCATGGTTCACAAGATGGCACCCAGGGGGAAGGGGCGCCGCTGACCAGTCATCTCAGGGATGGGTTCCTGCTTCTTCCCCAGAGAGACTGGATTCCTTAATTGTCCTTCAGAGAAGTGGGGCCACTGGTGAGTCACTCTCTTGTACAGAATAAGAAAACCTGGGCGAATTTCTCCCTCTGCTGACAGGAATCGGGGCGCTGTTTCCACATTGATCTCACTTTCTTCTCCTCGTGGGAAGCCAGGTCAGGCCCTAGGGGGGTTCAGGGAGGCCCTGCGCCCCTCGTACCTGCACGCAGCAGTGTGTCCTTCCCGTTCTCCAGGTGTCTGTGGAGCCACCCTCCACAGTCCCCCTCCAGATAGTTCCTACTGTTCCCTGCAGCATTGCCCTGCTCAAGCTTGAGCCTGGAGATCTGAGCCTCTGCATCCACTGCGGTCCAGAAGCACAGGTCCTCATTCAGGGCAAGGTGATTGTTGCCGTCGTAGGCAATCTACCAGAACCCGAGGCAATAACTTTTCAAATATGCAATTATACCTCTTTCAGGAGAAGACTGGGAGATGGGTGTTTCCCTCTGCTCCCTCCACATTGAGCCCTGGGTGGGTGGGTACAGGTAGCCAGTTACAGGTGTTTTTTTTTTTTTTTTTGCTACTGTCCTGTTGGACCCAGGAACGCATGCCACTGAACCAGGTGATCAAGGAGTGTGCCCTCTGGCAGCAACCACAACACCTGGGCAGCCATACATGTGCACAAACTTTTCACAGAGACATCAGTGACCTGGGGTGGGACAGAGGGAGAGCATGATGATGGCACCTGTTGGCTTCTCAGGTGTTTGGTGAAGATTGCAGTTGACCCCTAGATATGTGTTAGAAGTCTTAGCTTTTAAGATAAGGAAATAGGCTTCTTTCAGGGACAAGCTGGAGGTTTCAGTCTGTGTCTGTGTGCTGTGCCCTGGAGAGATAGCCACAGTGAGTCTGGGTGAGCCTGTTTCTTAGTTCATTATAGCCTCATGGATTTCATAGACACAAACTTCATTGACTTTCAGAGGTATGTTTTGGAGTCCCATGTCTCAGGTGTAAGTCTTCAAACTGAGGGTTCCAGACATGGAACACTTTGTTTCTCAGGTAGAAATTGGCAGTGGTGATTGCAGCCATGAAATTAAAAGACAATACTCCATG
>SJYT01051802.1:8906-44434 GCA_006410635.1 Cephalophus harveyi | reverse complement strand
GTGCACAAGCTCCTTTCACAGAGACACTGGTGACCTGGGGTGGGGCAAAGAGAGAGCACGATGATGGCACCTGTTGACTTCTCCGGTGTTTGGTGAGAATTGCAGTTGGTCTTAGCTTTTAGGATAAGGAAATAGGCTTCCTTCAGGGACAAGCTGGAGGTTTCATTCTGTGTCTCTGTGCTGTTCCCTGGAGAGACAGCCTCAGTGAGTCTGGGTGAGCCTGTTAAGAACTGTTTCTCAGTTCCCTATAGCCTCATGGATTTCATGGACACACGCTTCATGGCTTTCAGAGCTCTATGTTTTGGATGGTCATGTCTCAGGTGTTAAGTCGTCAAAGTTAGGGTCCCAGATGTGGGACGCTTTGTTCCTCCAGGAGTGTCTATGTCTCTGTGCTGTTCCCTGGAGAGACAGCCTCAGTGAGTCTGGGTGAGCCTGTTAAGAAGTTTCTCAGTTCCCTATAGCCTCATGGATTTCATGGCTTTCAGAGCTCTATGTTTTGGATGGTCATGTCTCAGGTGTTAAGTCGTCAAAGTTAGGGTCCCAGATGTGGGACGCTTTGTTCCTCCAGGAGAAACTGACAGTGCTGACTTCCCACCTGCTGCTTTCTTGTGGCTCCAAGGGTGGGTTTTATGTAGAGATTTTGTCTCTGCCTCTTCTAATGATTTATTTTTTTTTATCTTCTAATGATTTTAGTTTGGGCTTGTCCTGTTCACCTTGTGTTTAGGATTCACCCAGCTAGTTTCCACATTTCTTTTCGAAGAAGTTGTTCTGTGTAAAACTGTAGATTCATTGTGTCCAGGGAGGAGAGGGGATCTGGAGCCAGTATGTCATGAGTGAACAGGAACCTTCTACCCTTTTGAACAGCCTCCTCTCTCCTTTTCTCTCTCTTTGCCATTCCTTTTGCTTTGTGTCTCTGTCTGTCCCTCTTTTGCTCAATCTCTAGTTCTTGTTCTATTCAAGTCTTTTTTCTTTTTATACTATTTATTTTGAAATAATTACAGATTGATGAGAAAGTCCAAAGTTCGTAGAGAGAAGTCTTGAAAATTTGATCTATTTTCTCCCAGTGATTTTATATTATATAACTATGTTGTGCTGTGCTTAGAGGCTCAGTCGTGTCTGACTCTTTGCAACCCGCCAGACACCTCTGTCCATGGGGATTCTCCAGGCAAGAATACTGGAGTGCACATTTCTTTTCGAAGAAGTTGTTCTGTGTAAAACTGTAGATTCATTGTGTCCAGGGAGGAGAGGGGATCTGGAGCCAGTATGTCATGAGTGAACAGGAACCTTCTACCCTTTTGAACAGCCTCCTCTCTCCTTTTCTCTCTCTTTGCCATTCCTTTTGCTTTGTGTCTCTGTCTGTCCCTCTTTTGCTCAATCTCTAGTTCTTGTTCTATTCAAGTCTTTTTTCTTTTTATACTTTTTATTTTGAAATAATTACAGATTGATGAGAAAGTCCAAAGTTAGTAGAGAGAAGTCTTGAAAATTTGATCTATTTTCTCCCAGTGATTTTATATTATATAACTATGCTGTGCTGTGCTTAGAGGCTCAGTCTTGTCTGACTCTTTGCAACCCTGTGGACTCTAGCCCGCCAGGCACCTCTGTCCATGGGGATTCTCCAGGCAAGAATACTGGAATGGTTGCCATGTCCTCTTCCAGGGAATCTTCCCAACCCAGTGATCAAACTAAGGTCTCCTGCACTGCAAGCAGATTGTTTACCCTCTGAGCCACCAGGGAAGCCCAGGATTACTGCAGTGGGTAGCCTGTCCCTTCTCCAGGGGATCTTCCTGACTCAGGAATCGAATCGAGTCTCCTGCTTGCAGGCGGATTCTTTACAGCTGAGCTACCAGGGAAGCCAATTATACAACTCTAATACAATTTAAAAACAAGGAAACTGACATATGTGCATCGTGTGTGTTTAGCTCTATGTGAATTTTTCCCCATGTAGATTCCTGAGGCTACCATCGCAATCAAGATATGAATTTATCCCATCACCACACACATCTTCTTTGTGATACCCCTTTAGGGTATAGTCACAGCTAGTCCCACCCTTCCCCTGAAAGTGAAAGTCATTCAGTTACATCTGATTCTTTAGCCCCCCTGCACTATACAGTCCATGGAATTCTTTAGGCCGGAATACTGGACTGGGTAGCCTTTCCCTTCTCCAGGGGAATTTCCAACCCAGGAATCAAACCCAGGTCCTCTGCATTGCAGGTGGATTCTTTACCAACTGAGCTATCAGGGAAGCAGTCCTCTCCCCTGAACCCTCTGTAAAACCATCCTTAACTCCTGGGCAGTACTAATTTGGTCTCTATCTCTATTATTTTGTTACTTCATGGGTGTTATATAGATGGGATCATATTTAACCTCTTAGCATAGACTTATTTTCATTCAACATAATACCCTTGAGATTCATCCAAGATATTGTGTGTATCAATCATGTATACTTTTTTATTGCCAAGTAGTATTCCATGGTATGGATGTACCAGTATTTGTTTAGAATACTTTAGTTGTCTTCAGCTTTTGGCTGTTATAGGTAAAGCTGCTATGAATAATTGTGCACAGGTTTTTGTGTGGAATAAATTTTTGTTTCTCTGCCATAAATGCCCAAGGTCATGATTACTGGGCTGTATGGAAAGTGGATATTCAGCTTTTAAAGAAACAGTCAAGCTCTTTTATCAAGTAGCTGCATCATTTATATTCTCATTAGTAATGTATGAGTGATTCAACTTTTCCACAATCTCACCAACTTTTGGTATTGTTGGTATATTTTCGATTTTTGTTGTTATAGTAGGTAGGTGGTGATATGTCTTCATGGTTTTAGCCTGCATTTTGCTGATGATTAGTGATGCTAAACATGTTTTCATGTTTCATAAAGATACCTTTGCCATCTGTATATTTACATTGGTGAGATATCTGCTCAAATGTTTTTTAATTGAGTTATTTTCTTATTGTAGAGTTTTGAGAGTTCTTTGTATATTCGAGATATGAGTGTTTTCTATGAGAAGCAGCTTGACAATATTTTCTTCCTGTGTGTAGCTTATCTTATTATCCTCTTAACCGGGTCTTTAATAACGATTTTATTTTGATGAATCATCACTTGTAGATTTTTTTGAAAATAGATCTGCTTTTGTTGTATTATATTCCAATATAAAACAAGAATTTTGAAAAACAGCATAGGGAAAAAAAAGCATATAATTTCAATTAAGAATTCCTAGATAATGTCAAATTATTAGCCAACATTATTTTGCCAATTAATATTTGCAGCAGCAAGATTGAACCAGGAAGAAGTATTAATAGCAGGTCTATGATTCTCTCCATCTCTGGACACCCTATGCCATATTGGTCTTTCCTCGGCCTCCTTATAAATATTATGTTGGGATTTAACTAGTGGAGAGATTACTGAGAAAAGTCTAATTAAGACTATTTTAAGGAAGAGATAGTTTCTCCTTATGCATAGAATGTTATTAAAAAAAGGATTTATGCTTATATGGGAAATGGCTGGCTATAAAATGTAAGTTAATTATCAAAGTTCTCTGTGCTTTTCTGACTAATAACATATAAACACCAAGATGCTTCAAATCTAAATAGCTTTCTCTTAGATAGCTTATACTACTAACTAACAGTGGTCTATTACTCTGGAACAAAATGTGTTCTAGTGGGGAAAAGAGATTTTATATTTTTTGAAGCTGCATTTGATGGTTAAGCCAAAGCCCTCCATAGACAGATGCTAAGTATTCCTGCCTTTCCTTGTATAGTCAAGTGTATACGTTGTTTTGAAATTGATTGATCTTCAAACTTCAATACCCACAATACCCTTCAAGTTTCTTTCAGTTTACTTTAGCAATTATAGCTATCTTGATTAACTCAATCATGTGCATTGTAAATGCAAAGATGACTTGAATTGAAGCAAACCACGGAAGTTCCATTTAACAAGTCAATAGTTTTTCTGTTTGGTTAAGTAAATTATTGCAACTCTCCAATAGAAATTGACCAATGTTATAGAGGACGTGGCGTTTTTCCTTAGCCACATTAGAAGTTTGGGAGTAAAATGTGTGTGTTGCCATTTAATATATTACCTTAAAGGTTAGAATCTGCCTAAACTTTAACTCTGTGATCTCTTAGAAGTTGTTTATAATTTGCTGTATGACTCAGGGACTCAAACAGGGTCTTTGTACAACCTAGTGCAGTAGGATGTGGAGGGAGGCACAGAGGGAAGGGACATAGGTACACCTATGGTTGATTCATATGATGTTTCACAAGCCCACACAATACTGTAAAGCAATTCTCCTTCAATGAAAAATAAATAAATTTAATTATAAAACAAAAAAGAATTTGGTTATGAATATTAGGTGAAAATTAATTTATATTTAAAGTTAAATAACTGAATGAGTTCTTATTTATATATGCAGTATTTTTTTTTTTTTACAGTTGTGTGAAAAAATCTCCAGTGTTTAGTAAAATACCTAAGCCATTCAAAGAGGAGAGCTAAGATAACTGCAAAGTCTAGGGAGTTATCTGACCTCTGTCATTTATGAGAAGTTACAAAAGAGGCAGATTAAGTAATCTCTTGCATTCTCTTTTAAATTCATTTTCCCTGAGGATTGTTATCTCTCAGCAGCTAGGCAACATCAGCTAATTAGTAGTACAGGTCATCCATTCCTCAGAGACTTCAGCCAGGTAAACAGTTTTCACCAGACCTGTTTTACTGCTGTTTCATACCAACCTCACGCTTTTGTAATGAGTTGTCCATCATAGAGCCAAGACATTATATTCAGAAGGAATCTTGAGAGTCTGAAATTGCCTTCCTATGTCATCCTACCAGCTAGACACAATGCTGATCTTCAGTACCATGTGAAGGTATTTGAAATTATTAAGAGACAGCATCTTCTTGCTTAAGGAAAGCTTAGGGATATCCAGTGCTGGTAGAGTCAACTTATGTACTCATTTCTCACAACCTGAATCCTTAGTCTACACACCCAGGTTCCAATGCCCAGTGCTGTTTTAAAGGCAGGAACTTGGAAATGAGGTAGAGAATGAGCTTAGGACACTCACATGAGGGGAATAAAACTTAGAGGACTGGAACTGGATCTCTGTAGCACTTTAGGAACTGGGAAGTTAGCTTGTTTTCAGTTGCAAGTGTTCTTTAAAGGTTGCATTGAGTAACATACATGTTAGCTGGCGAAAGAATCAGAAATTCTTATAGAAATTCATCAACTTTAAGAACTAAACTTACCTGTTCCTTATGGAAGCCAACATTTTGTTCCTAGACATTTCATCCTATTGTAGTATATTCATTATGTCTCAGTATGTATATATGGAAAAATTGAAACACAAGATTTTTGGCTGTAATAAAACAAGTCCTTCAGTAATTGAATAACAGTATATATGTGATGTGAAAATATTAGACTATACCCTTTTATTTTTTCCTCAGCTCCTTATTTTCTGTGAAATTACAGAATGTTTGTTAAAGTGTATTGTCAATACCTGTAGTTTTAAAATGTTCATGTTCTTAAAGAAATGAACATGTGTACTTTTCCACACACTAGTTTGGCAGTTAAAACAATGAATGTCCATTTTGTGGTTATTGTGTCAATGTATTTTTGAATTTATTGTTAATGAAAAATGATCATTCTTCAATTTGAGAGGAGACATGTGGGTCAGAAAAGGTGATCTGAATGTTTAATTTATTGGTATATTAGGCAGGTGACAAGGTGATGTGTAATGTACACTGGTGACTGTCCTTCCATCCTTGCACACACTTATGAATGGACTCTACGCTTTGTATGAATGCTTTCGGTGTCCAGCTCAGATCTTTCTACTGGCTGGTGTACCAGTCCACACCATATTTGTTATGAGTATTGACTGATAGCTCCACAGCTCTTTCCTTCTTCAAAAAATTGCCATCAGTTGAATGGGAGGCATATTGCCAGGAGGTCTCCTGAATGTGTTTGGGGCAGCATGCAGACGATGACAGACTTGTGGGATATATAAAAGGCTGCCTGTATGTCAAGGTGGGACTGCTTCTGACACAATGCATGCTCCACAGCTTGTTATTCTGTAGGGTAGTAACTAGACTCATTTAAATGACTAGGTATTTACATTTACCTGAGTTAAAATTAAATTTAAAATTCAGTTCTTTATCTGCCCCACTTGAAATGCTCAGGTAGCATGATTGTGTATGTGATGACAGGATATTTGTACCAGCAGATAGTTCTATTTGGAGAGTCATTTTCCAGCTTTCTATGGGTTCAGGTTCATGCTATTCCATTTGAGATCACATCCTTGCTTAGCACATTTGTCTGCTCTGTTTTGCTTCCCTGATTCTCTTTGTCTTGAAGACATTCTGTCGGGGGCCAGCGTGAGGAATCCCGCCCGTGACAAGGTCATGTGGAAGGAAGGCTGACAAACGCAAGGACGTGATCAGGTTTCAGGGGTTGCCCCTGGAATTTCCTGAGCATCCAGCCCCCCAAAAATAAGAATCTGCCGGCCTTTGTACTCTGCTTTTCCACTCTTCTGATATTCTCTGGAAAAAGTCAATTCAAGGCTTTAGTCTTCTGCATTTAAAAGGGATGTTTCAGTTAAGCCCCCTCTGATAACTTTCTAGCTTGTCTAACAAGTTCCCCAGACCTCTTACAGCTTGTGAATTGCTTGCAGCCCTCAATCATGAGAGGCACAAAGCTTAAAAGCATCTTAAAGATACAGAGCCTTTTCTAAAGAGTTAAAAATTACATTGGTGACGGTTTTCACTGTTGACTCAATGACTGCTGCCAGACCTCCATATTCTTTATCTTTTAGGCACCTGGGAGGATGTTAATCAATGTAAACAAGATATGGAAAAGGATAGATAGTAGTTTTGATGTTAGCAACACTAGACTTTTGAGTTAATTACTTTTCTTTGTTATATATCACTGCATTCCTCTTGTGTCCTTGCTATGTAAGAATGTAACTTTATTTAGTGCTTTCTGAGAGTGGCACCAGACTTTGGGAAGATCAACACAAATAAGTCTTCTGGTTAACAAACCCTTATCAAAATGTTAATTGGCCCTTTTGGCTGGAAGATGATGTCAATGATTTAAGACTTGTGTATACAGTTAGGTATGCGGAGAGAAAAGCCTGGTTTTGATGAGTCAGGGCTGCTGACGCCACATAATTTTGTATTACCCATTGATTTCTATGTACAATCAAAGGTATAAAAAGGAGATTCTAGACAATAGAGGACGGGACCAGTAGCTGGACTGGTTTCCCCCGTGTCTCCTCTTTATTCTAATTTCAGGCTGAATTCCCATCTGGAACGGGGAGGCTCATCATGTCTACTTACTTGCCCTGGCTTTTAAGATCTGTGAGAGAGAGAGCCCAAGGCGGGGCACTCTCTGATATTCAAACGGGCGCCGGTGGCCTAATGTAGATGGTGCAAGCTCCTTGTCTGGAGTTTTATTGGCCTTCCCTGTAAACCAAGTTATTCAGCCTCTTTTCTCCACTTAATTTTCCTACTATACTATTTCTTCCTAATCTAATCTAATCTAATATTAATAAATAAATAAGTTTTCCTCGCCGATGCCGTCCACCCTTCAAATCACCCTGGATCCACCGGGGCTGGACCCCGGCAGCATTCATTCAATGACCTGCATGCAAAAGAATTCTTATTTCAGCCTCTTCTCCCTAAGCTGGCCAAACTCTGTCCGTAGTGATTAGAAGTGTTATTTCTGAGATTATGATTGATCCATTTCTTCCTCAATTATATGTTCTTCATTGCCATTCAAATGTTGATAGTGAATAATCTTGTCTCCTATAGGAATTCCAGGCATTTTAGTTGTTGGTAATATATGAAAATGACATCAATAGAAAGAAAATGTAAGTACAGGTCACTGATTTTGAACTTCTACTGTGAACTGACTACTTCTGTTGTTTAGTCGCTAAGTCTTGTCAACTCTTTTCGACTCCATGGACTCTATCCACCAGAATATGCTGTACTGAAGTGGGTTGCCATTTTCTTCTTCAAGGTATCTTCCTGATCCAGGGATTGAATCGGTGTTTCCTGCATCTCCTGCATTGGCAGGCAGGTTCTTTACCACTGAGCCAAGAGGGAAACCCCATGAGCTGACTATGCATGGTGAATACATTTTTGGAGTTCTCGTTAAATTGGTATAGTAATTTTAGGTATCTTAAGGGCAAGAGTTAAGCAGTATAATTGAAGGTGATTTTTCAGGCTCTGAGCAATTTACTTTATAGTACTACACAAAAAGACCAGGATATAGCATTCACTAATATCATGTATTAGGAGTAGAGTAACTATTCTGCCAAAATGTTTACATGAGGCAGTATCATAGTAATACTTTGAATGTAATACAATCCTTTGTACAAGTACATTCTAGCTCATAAATTTCTATATCTGAATGCATTTTAGAGATTATTTTGTATTATTCTATTCCATGTGAAGTGAAAGTCATTCAGTCCTATCTGACTCTTTGTGACCCCATGGACAATATAGTCCATGGAATTCTCCAGGCCAGAACTGGATTGGGTAGCTTTTCTCCTGGGGATCTTCCCCAAGGGATAGAACCCAGGTCTCCTGTATGCAGGCAGATTCTTTACCAGCTGAGCCACAAGGGAAGCCCCTACTACATATGATGTATGTGCATATCCAGTCATGTAGAATTATGAGATACACATTTAAAATAAACTTTCTCCCTTTGTCTACATCTTTCTTACTCTTTCTAGTCAGTCTCCCTTGATTTCCCTCATTCCCACTTTCTCTAAAATGTACATATAAAATGATCATACTTTAATCCTATAAAACTCAATCTGAAAAAGGCATTTTGTATGAGTGACTGATACAAACCAAGATTCATTATTTGAGTTTATTATTATTATTTGTTCTTTTCTTTATTAATTATCAACATATAACTCAATATACAACTTTCTGTGATAGTATAGAGCTCAATTTCAATGAGTACATCATTTATTCAAATAGTTGCATATAAAATGGCATGACCATCTCTTTGAACATGAAGGATTTTCTTCTTTATCCCTGCACTGTTTTTGGAAGATAACCTTTGATAAATTACTGAACACTTGATTTGACAGGAGCCATGTGCTAACAAAGGATGGAACAGAAAAATGAAAGTTCTTTCGCTGGATTTATCTTACTGGGCTTCTCTGACAGGCCTCAACTTGAGCCAGTCCTCTTTGTGGTTCTTTTGATCTTCTACATCTTCACTTTGCTGGGAAACACAGCCATCATTGCATTGTCCTACTTGGACCCATGTCTTCAAACCCCGATGTACTTTTTCCTCTCTAACCTGAGCTTTCTGGACATGTGCTACACCACCAGCATTGTTCCCCAGTTCCTATTTAATCTCAGCAGAGCAGACAAATCCATTTCCTTTGGAGGTTGTATAGTTCAAATGTGTATTTCTCTGGCATTGGGAGGTTCAGAATGTATTCTCCTAGGAGTTATGGCATTTGACCGCTATGCAGCTGTTTGCAGGCCCCTTCACTACACAGTAATCATGCACCCCCGTCTGTGTGCCCTGATGGCTTCTGCTTCATGGATCACTGGTTTCGCCAACTCCTTATTGCAGACAGTGCTTGTCTTCCTTTTACCTCGTTGTGGGAGAAATAAATTAGATCACTTCCTCTGTGAGATCCCTCCTTTTCTCAAACTTGCCTGTGTTGACACCACTATGAATATGTATGCGACCTTCTTTGCCAGTGTCATCATTCTTCTCACACCTGTTTCATTAATCATGTTCTCCTATGGTCGGATTGTCAGGGCTGTGTTAAGAATAAAGTCCACTGCAGGGCAGAGAAAAGCATTTGGCACGTGTGGGTCCCACCTCACGGTGGTCTCCCTGTTCTTTGGCACAGCCATCTCTGTGTATCTTCATCCCAGCAGCAGCGACTCCCAGGATCAGGACAAGTTCTTGTCTCTCTTCTACACTGTCATTATCCCCATGACCAACCCCCTCATATATACGCTGAGGAACAGGGATGTGAAGGGAGCGATGAAGAAGGTACTTTGGAAAGACTCTGACTCCAGATGATGGCTGAGGAGGACTGGCTCAGCTGAACGCCAGAACTATTCAGATATGTATGTGTGTTCCATGAGTCATCTAACATTTCCTTTGACAACTCTGCAGGGAATTTGTTTCCTTCATTCCCATCATTGCATTGTCCTACTTGGGCCCATGTCTTCACGTTGAAAAGTGAGTGTTCAGTCTAAGTTCATGTATTCATTTCAGCTTCCAGAGATGCTGATTCAGTGTTGTGACAGCATCTACTTTGTAGTTACTGTTTTAACAGCTCCAAGGATTTTTATTTGCACTCCCATTTGGGTACATTGTTCTGTATCTATTTGCAAAACGACTTGTGTCTATATTACATGAAGCCCAAATAAGAACATAAAACCACTGAAACACTATAAGGAATATTATTAATAATATTTTCTAGGAGTTACTAGAAGATACCATTCATTCTTTTATTTGGATCATGGCTCTACTAAAATTCCATGGTTTGATCAGAGGTTTTTCACTGATGTAGGTGGAGCACTTGTGGAGAAAACAAAGTTGAATCTCAAAGAAAATCTTGCTGCATTAATCCCGGTAAAGCCATTCAGACATCAGGTGCAACTGTAACCTCAGCAGCGCAGCAGCCATATTGTGTAGGATCATTTCAGAGAAGGCTGCCCAGGACTCACGGAGCGAAGGGCACGATGCACTGCTGGCAGTGACACTGGCAGCCCTTCGTTGGTAAGAACACCAGGTAGTTCTTATGGGCATTTTTGTTCACAGCAGGAGAAAAACACCGATGTGAGGTACAAAGTTGGTTATTTTAATTTTGTGAACCACCTAGTTCCTCTCTAAAATGAGATTTTTAAATGAGGAAATTTCGAGGGCATTATATCCGAGCAGCATATGACCCAAGTTCTACTGCATATTCTACACATTTTACCTCCTGTGATGCAGCAAAAGTTTCAAAGGGTAAAATATATTTAGATTATTCTCTTCATGCCATTTTATAAACTATTTGATTTAGGCATCACTTGGTTAAGACGTTAGAATCTCTCCTCTGCCAAACTTCCTGTGAAATTTGAATTTAGTGAATATTGGAAATGGCCCCTGATTCCCAGGAAAGCCCATGTTTGGTGGAGATGTCCTCAGAATCATCAGAAGGAAATTGAAAAAACAAATATTGTGTCTATTAATTTAAAAATACATGCCTAAGCTTTAGTAATAGCTGTCTAATTGTGAAATAACTGTCACAGAGTTCTGAATTATGACTAACAAAATAAACATTCCAGAAAAAATTAATCTGCCATACTAGCTCTTAGATCCCTATTACATCTCAGTTTATTGCATAAATTTACTTTCAGGTATAGATTCTGTTTTTTTGTGTGTAAGTTAAATGTCACAAACAGTGATTTTTCTCTGGAGGTTAGAGCTTTGACTGTGCTATCATCACAGAAATATTTATGATTTTGGTAGATTTCCCCAGCATGTACCACTAGGCAAGTAAGTGCATTTGTGTCTCTTAGTGGAGACAAAAGCATGACAACTATCACACAGTTCCTTATTCTAGCAGCTAACCATCCTCCTGGGTCCTGAACCCCCTCAGCCAATTTGCCTGAGAAGTGGTCTTGCAAGCTGGACATGGCAGTGTGGGTAAATTATATACAGGGTCAAGATTCTATCTATATTCCTAATAGCACCACACTCTTCACCCTTGAGTTAAATACTTAAATACTTGAAACCAAGGATTTTGACCCCACAGTAATGCTGAACATATACCTGATTAAAAGCGCTTTGGAGTGCTCTGTACTCTGAATGGTGAGAAATTTCCTCCTCTCCTTATTACTCAATCAGATCGTGATAGTTATGCCCAAACGGTCACTTACAAATCCCTCAATGATAATTTCTTTGGTGCAGAAACCCTCAAGGTCACATGAAGTCACAATGCCCATTTTCCTGAGTGAGCAGCTACTTGTCTGTTCCTAAGGACTGCCACCAAACAGATTTATTTGTTTTAAGGAAATGCTTGAGCATCATTTGGATGTGTATTTTACTTCAGATTAATTACAGATAATAAAGGTATCTAGATCCCAGGCTAAAATAATAATAATAAAAGTTCAGTTAAAAGATACCACATACCTAAAGTTCAGTTCTATTTTGTAAATTGTTCAAGTGATATCTACCTTTACAAGCTTTCCCTCTTTAGTTCCCTGAACAGGGATTGAACCCAAGCCCACTGCAGAAGAAGCAGGGAGCCTATACCCTGGAACACTAAGGAATTCCCTCCTTTTGAATTCTTAATATCTGTGAAATGGCTGCAGTGGGTGTATCCATGCCTTGGCTAAATTATTTGATCCCATATGTAGTCTGAACTGTCAATACACCCAAGAGAAATTCATAATCTTTCATCATTTTTGCCTTCCGAGCAATACAAGGTGAACACAGTGTGCTCAGGCAATGTATCACCTTGGAAGCCTGAAGTGTCAGTATGACTCCCATGAAACACAATTCCTTTATGTATTTATTTTAACTGGAGGCTAATTACTTTAAAATATTGTGGTGGTTCTTGCCATACATTCACATGAATCAGCCATGGGTGTACATATGTTACCCATCCCGAATCCTCCTCCCACCTCCCTCCCCATCTCATCCCTCAGGGTCATCCCATTGTACCAGCCCTGAGCACCCTGTCTCATGCATCGAACCTGGATTGGTGATCTGTTTCACATCTGATAATATACATGTTTCAGTGCTATTCTCTCAAATCATCCCACCCTCACCTTCTCCCACAGAGTCCAAAAATCTGTTCTTTACATCTGTGTCTCTTTTGCTGATTTGCATATAGGGGCATCGTTACTATCTTTCTAAATTCCATATAATTGCATTAATATACTGTATTGGTGTTTTTCTTTCTGACTTACTTGCTCTGAATAATAGGCTCCAGTTTCATCCAGCTCATTAGAACTAATTAAAATGCATTCTTTTTAATTAGCTGAGTAATATTCCATTGTATATATGTACCACAGCTTTCTTATCCATTCGTCTGCCGATGGACATGTATGTTGCTTCCATGTCCTGGCTATTGTAAACAGTGCTGGAATGAACATTGGGGTAAACATGTCTCTTTCAATTCTGGTTTCCTCAGGAAACACAGTTCTTAACCAGCACCAGATTGACTAACAATTAGAAAATAATACAGAACAAGGGCAACAACATGTGCAATGTCTGTGAGGCCATGAACCAGTCAGACACTGCTTCCTGAACTTAGGTTTTTAACATGGAATATATAAAATAAATGAGGGACTCTCACTTGTTTAACTTGTATCGTACAAGTCAGCAAAGAAAGGCTTGAGAGTTTCTCACCTGACATGTGTCCTCACCTTGTAGTCATGTTCTGGCTTTTAGGACTTTTATTCATTAGAACAACTGTAGTCTATATACTGTAGGTTTATCACATTCTAAACAGACCCTATCCACCCTGCTAAAAACATTAGTGGAATGGTAATCAGCATATAATGACCCCTGTAATATCTTCATTTATCTCCTAGTCAGTAGATTTCACTGTTAACTGTTTGCCCATGGTTCTGCTCTAACCAGGGTCACTGAGGACAGAAGAATAGATTATAGTTGTCAACTCTTTCCTCTGTAGGTGTGCTCTTTTCTGATGCCTGTATTATGACTGAGAGCTTCTTCCATCTTTTCAGTATTGTAGCATAGTTCAACTTGATGTGGCAGACTCAGGGAACCATGGTGTATGGAAATGTCTTGTGGATGTGGTTTCTGGGAAGGAGTGCTCTGTGTAAATGCAGAAATGAGAGTTGTATGCCTCCTGAATCAGAGGGTTCAGGGGAAGGTGTCCCTGAGGCAGCTGTAGGGATTGGGTATTCATGCTCCTTTTAAACAATCTATTCTAAGTAGTAAAGTCACTCAGTCGTGTCCGACTCTTTGTGACCCCGTGGACTGCAGGCCACCAGGCTCCTCAGTCCATGGCATTCTCCAAGCAAGAATACTGGAGTGGGTTGCCATTTCCTTCTCTAAACAATCTATTCTACTGATTTATATTGTTTGGTGGATTCTTTTAACCATTTTGTAGTGAATTAAATCCACAACGTCTTTAGAAGCTGCAAGTTCTTCTAATTAGGTGACCATTTTGAGGGTAATTTTAACCTCTTTTGAGAGCGAAATTCTTCAGTTGTGAAAAGTGAAAGTCACTCTGTCGTGTCCAACTCTCTGTGACCTCTCCTCTGTCGATGGCATTCCCCAGGCAAGAATACTGGAGTGGGTTGCCATTTCCTTCTCCAGGGGATCTTCCTGACCCAGGGATCTTCCTTGGGGACTGAACCGGGGTATCTTGCATTGCAAGCAGATATTTTACCCTCTGAGCCACCAGGGAAGCTGTTGCCATACCTGTGGCTTTAGTCTCACTGAAGCATCCTAGGCATTTCCAGTGATTAGTTTATTGGGGATACTCAGGATCAATGGAATGTCACTGTTAGTTGTCAAAACCTTTCTCAGGAGCCCAGTCCTGATTTTGTGTTAGCCAGTCACAAGTAGTGCTTACTAAATATTTTTCAGTCCTTATTTCATGCATGTGAGGATTGTTAAATAGTCTCCCAAGATTCTCTTTAGAAAGTTTCTCAATGATGCATCCACTCATTGAGAATTGTTTGGTTTAGTATAAATAAAGTGAGCACCATTATCATCAATGTGTCATTTTATCATGAGACCAATCTCTCTCTCAATTTACTCCCCATCTTGGAAAAAACCTCCAGTACTTTCCAAAGAATATTTCTCCTCATATTCCTCCCCAGCATGTTCAATGTGGTTTACATTTGGCTTTAAATAACACACATTGCTATGTTATTACACACAGCCAGATGTACACAGCCACAAACTTGCATTGTACATGCAACCATTTTTAGATTGATCTCTTAACTCTTTCTTGAGGATGAATAGTAGAAGGAAATGTTTTCTTTAGCTTATATCACTTAGAAGATACAGGTTTATATATGGTGCAATTTCAGTGTTTTCTGAAATAAGGACAAATACACACAAGTCAATGTGGTGATTTTTTATTCCTGCAAGTCACATTAAAAAGAAAATTGATAGAATTTGCTGCACTAAGGGGCTTCATGGAAGAAATCATGCTCCTTTTGCTGTTATGATGGATACACCAAATGTTAAACTTTTAGAAGTGCCATTCTTTCAGGCTCTGGATTGAAATTGGGATTATCAAGAGAAGGCAGTCTCTGTACTTAGGATAAAGTCAGAGCATTTTCATTTATTAACTATGTAGAAATTTTTGTCTTAAACAATAGTGAAAATCTGAGTTAGGAGAGGAAAATAAGTAGGATGAAAGAAATGAATAATAACTCTTATTTTCATTTATTTTCCCCTATATCTAATGAGATATAAATTGAGCAAGTTTAAAGAGTACAAAGTGTGATTTGATATACCTATATATGGTAAAATTATTACTACATAGTGTCAGCTAAGATCTTTATCTTGTCAAATATTTATTCCCCTTATAAAGTTTAAAAAGGTTTATTTTTTTGATTCCTCAGAAACTATTTTTAGCTGTAAGTTTGGACCTATTTGCCAATATCTCCCCATTTCTTCTATCTCTTTGCCCTGGGTAACCACCATTCTTCCCTCTGTTTGTAACAGGTTCAGTTTTTCTGATGCCCCATATATGTGAGATCATACAGTATTTGTCTTTCTCTTCTGACTTATTTCACTGAGCAAAATGCTCTCAAGGTCCATCCATGTTATTGCAAAGGGCAGTAGTTCATTCTTTCTCATTAATGATAATATTCCTTTGGATATGCATAGAACATTTTCTTTAGCCATTCGCCTCTTTGGTCACCTATGTTTTTTCTGTATCTTGTTTATTGTGAAAAATGAGGCCATTGAACATGGGAGTGCAGATAGTGATTTCATTTTATTTGGTGTACCTAGAATTTGGATTGCTGGATAATATGGAAGTTCTATCTTTAGTTTTTTTGGTATCTTCATATTATTTTTCATAGTGGCTTACCAACTTACATTCCCATCAACAGTACATAAGTGTTCCTTTTCCAACTTCACCAACTGTTGTTATCCTTTATCTTTTTAATGATAGCTATTCTTTTACTTTTTTCCAGTCTCATTGAGGAATAATATTTTCTTCTAGAAGTTTTATGACTTCATGTCTTATATACAGTATTGCATAGGTTTGAGATGTATAGAAGAGTAATTTGAATTACATACATCATGAAATGATGATCACAAAATGTGCGTGTATATATCGTTTTTCAGATTCTTAACCTTTAACGGGTACAAAAATAGTTACAAAATATTGACTATTGTTTCTTCTGCTGTACAGTTGGTGAGGAATAATATTTTCTTCTAGAAGTTTTATGACTTCATGTCTTATATACAGTATTGCATAGGTTTGAGATGTATAGAAGAGTAATTTGAATTACATACATCATGAAATGATGATCACAAAATGTGCGTGTATATATCGTTTTTCAGATTCTTAACCTTTAACGGGTACAAAAATAGTTACAAAATATTGACTATTGTTTCTTCTGCTGTACAGTTGGTCCTTGTTCTATTCAGCCTTTATCTTGTTGTCTTCCAGAGATAGAAGAGATACAATCTTCTTCTGGGTTTCTATAGAAAGTCTCAGGAGTCTTATTTTCTCAGCCCTGAAAGACTCTTGGACCTTAAGTTCTGCCCCTCAAAGATGTCTAGATTAGCTTTTTAGCCTCTGCTTCATGAAGCTTCAAAATTTGGCAACTGCCTTATCCAAGAGAACTATGCCTTACCCTAGCGAGTTTTTGCTTCCTAAGCACGATGGAGTTGCAGGATAGATTGTTCCATATTTTTGAAACTTTGGTCTGGCTTTCTGGCTTCCCAGGGAGTCCACTGGAAATAGAAATGTCCACTGGAAACATCTGGCCACATAGTTAAGTCTCTTTAAGTTTTCAGCTTGTCACTCTAGCCTTACATGAGTGTTTGGCTTTTCATGTTTTCATGGCAAAGTCCCTCTCTATGGGCCATGCTCAATCCTCAGCTCACACTCAAGTTCATCAAATGCTCTAAGAGAAAATAAAAAGCACTTGCCCTTCAGCTCACCTCAGAAGTGTTCAGTGTTTTCTGTTATTCATGTCTACATCACCCTCATCACTTTCACAACACCTCTAATGGCTTCATAAATATGGTTGCTAAAATTAATTTGACCTTTCCAAGTACAATTGTTCCTCAGTATTATTGGCCAGGGGTTGTTTCAGGCACTTCCTCCCACCCAGTCCTATACCAGAAAAGCTGGATGCTCAAATCCTTTATGGAGAATGACAGATCAAATGGATCCATATTTGGTTGAGTCTGTGGCTAAGGAGGAGTGATGATACTTGCAGTGGGAACTTTGGTCAGCTGTAACCTAATGCACATTATTGGGAAATGAAATTCACAAAAGGCTACCTTGAATGAAATGATAAATTTTCAGCATTTATATTCTGAGAAGGAAAAAAATTAAGCATCTAGATGATTATAGAGTATGTAACTTTAGTGCCAAAAAGTGATATTGTTATCAGTGAAGCTAGCTGTCATGGTTTTAAAGAAAATTCCAAGGGGTTGATATAAAAAAATCATATCTTCTCTATTACAAAAAATATAATCAGAAATCACTCATATTCAGTACAAGCAGAGATAAGAAAAGTACAGAACTCAACAATTCAATAATCTATTTTCACTTAAATGAAGAAAAATCCTTGTTCTATTATTTCATTAACAGAATAATGCATGAAAAACCATCCAACTTTCCATTATTAAATAATAACTATTTAAGAAGAACATATTTGTGCAAAGGCACATTGAGCTTACCAGACAATTATTTCTGTGTTTTACATTGTTTTATAAATTCCTTTCATTATCTGCCTTTTTATCATATCTTATTAAATATTAAAAATATTAAAATCTCTGATAAAGAAAATATTTTTGGCTACTAGTAAATGATGCATTCTTGTATGCTACATTATACAAATACAGATATACAAACAAATATTCACAACAAATGTCTTTTTCAGTCAAGATAAACTTAATTTAAGGCAATATAAACCCAGGAGTAGAATTTTCATCTGAAAATTATCACTATGATTTTTGTCTCAAGACCTGGTCACTAAATATCTACATGGAATGAAGAGACCAGAGAGACTCACAGGACACATGATCTTGAATTGAGATCTTCAAGACAAGGGTCATCTGAGTTGGCCCAAAATTGCTTATATCTAAAAACTTTAAATCTATTAAAGATAGTCAATGGATAGAAAAAACTTAGATCACTTAGAGTAAGTGAGTGAGTGAAGTCACTCAGTCGTGTCCGACTCTTTACGACCCCGTGGACTGTAGCCCACCAAGCTCCTCTGTCCATGGGATTCTCCAGGCAAGAATACTGGAGTGGGTTGCCATTTCCTTCTCCAGGGGATCTTCCCAACCCAGGGATCGAACCCAGGTCTCCTGCATTGCAGGCAGATGCTTTAACCTCTGAGCCACCATCACTTAGAAGATAAACCCAAATTTTATGTGAAAGTAACAAAAATACTTAGTGTGATCATTTAGAATCAAAGTATTCTGCTAATATCTAGTTTATTTAAAACTTTTAAGAAGTAAATGATTTGAAGTCCAGCATCCATACAGAAAGTGCAAGTACTTGAAGTTTTAGGTTTGATGAATTTTCACAGATTAAATACTTTATATCACCAACATCCAGATCAAGAATCACAACCTGACCAGAACTCCAGAATGCCCCTCCCCCACATATCTTCCAAGAGGGAACTACCAGTCCCCAGGGGAACCACTGTTCTGACTTTCAATACCAGAGAGTCATTGTGCCTGCATTGAATTTTATGTAAATGGAATCATACAATAGGAATTATTTTGTATCTAGTTTGCGAAGAATCATTCATGTTTTTGTATGTGTAATTACTGTTCATTCCATTAATGTGTAGTACATGATATACCATAGTTTATTTTTAGAATATCTTATTTAAGATATATTCTCCCTAGCAAAAGGTTTAGCTCAATGGCTTAGCCTCTCTCTCACTGATATGTCTCAAGTATCTAAAACACTGTCTTGCACATGGCTGGTGCTTTATAAGGATGTGTTGGATTACATTAACTAGTGTTTAGTCACTTGGAAGTGTTCCACTGCAGAACTTCCTGGGCCTGCAAGTGCTGCGCTAACTCTGTCTCAAGTCTAGGATTCTCCTCATTTGTCTCCTTAGTGCCCCTTTGACTTCCTTGTTTCTCAAAGTGTAAATCAGGGGATTAAGCAGGGGAGTCACCAGAGTATAGAAGAGTGCAACGCTTTTGTNTTTAGTCACTCAGAAGTGTTCCACTGCAGAACTTCCTGGGCCTGCAAGTGCTGCGCTAACTCTGTCTCAAGTCTAGGATTCTCCTCATTTGTCTCCTTAGTGCCCCTTTGACTTCCTTGTTTCTCAAAGTGTAAATCAGGGGATTAAGCAGGGGAGTCACCAGAGTATAGAAGAGTGCAATGCTTTTGTTCGCATCCTGTGAATAGCTGGAAGGAGGCTGAAGGTATATGGAGATGAGCGTCCCAAAGAAAATAATCACTACCATTAGGTGAGAACCACAGGTTCCAAAAGCCTTCTGTCTCCCTTGGGCCGACTTTATCTTCAGGACTGCACGGGTAATGTGACCGTAGGATACTAAGATGAGTGACAGGGGCACCACCAAGAAGAACACACTGACAGCAAAGGCTTCAGCCTCATTGACAGAGGTGCTGGTGCAGGCCAGTTTCAGCATCACTGGAACTTCACAGAAGAAATGGTCCACTTGGTTTTTACCGCAGAGGGGAAGAGTCATGGTCAGTGCTGTCTGGACTACAGAATTGCCAAAGCCTGTAAGCCAAACAGTTACAACCAGCTGCAAGCAAAGCTGGGGATGCACGATCACCATGTAGTGGAGGGGACGGCACACAGCTACATACCGGTCATAGGCCATGACAGACAGGAGGACACACTCTACTCCCCCAAGTCCCAAGGCAATGAAGAGCTGGGTCACACAGCCGCCATAGGTGATGGTCTTGTCCCTCCCCTTAAAGTTGGCCAGGGTCTGAGGGACAGTGCATGTAGTCAAACAAAGATCCGTAAAAGAGAGGTTGGAGAGGAAGAAGTACATAGGGGTGTGGAGGTGAGGATCCATCGTTGACAAAAGTATAATGGCGCCATTGCCTAAGCAGCTCAAGAAGTAGATGATCAGGATGACCACAAAGAGAGGCGTTTCCAGCTGGGGCTGGTTGGAGAAGCCCAGGAGAATGAATCCAGAGAAGGCGCTGTCGTTAGCTCTTTCCATTGTACTCTGCTTGTTGGAGTTAAGAGGCCTCTGTACTGTTATGTTTAATCCACTTCTTTTCTCCTAGACTTTGATTAGAAGCTTGAGGTGTTTTCACAGTTACCCTTCTGTTGACAAAAAAGGGAGTGCTAGAGAGTTACTTTGTAAGAGTATCTTCTGTTTTAGGCACTGACTGAAACACTTTCTAGGCAATTTGTCACAACAACTCTATGAGCTTGGCATTATCATGATTTCTACTAAATATATGAAGGAACTGAGGTTTAAAGACCTGTAGTGATTTTATGAGAGTGATGTACTTAATAAACCACTGAGGCAGGATTCCAACAGACTCTACAATATAAGTTTTTAACTGCTGGGGATACTGTCTGTCTTTATGACTGTATGGACTAGAAAGATAACTCAAAAGTTTCTCAAAAATTAAATCTAGATGTTTTAAATAAGATACAAATATGTATCTATTTAGTACTGCCTCAGTACTAGCTTTTTTCCACCACCCTGGAGGATTGAATATATTTAAAGACCGGCTTTCCTGCTTATGTTTTGTGTAGGGAAAAACTTTATTTTTCTGAAGATGCACAGATAATATAATTTACTTTTAACGATTTTATTCAGTTGTGAACAATAAATTTTAATGTGTGGAGTAATGGAGCCTTTGGTGTTGAGTCTGTAATCATTTCTTTGATTGGAAAAGTTTTATTGGAAGTGATTTAAGATTTTATTGTATCCAAACTGCAAGTTCCAGACAGATTCAGTCTGAGTAACCATCATTGTAAACACCTGTGGTGAAAACTCAGGAAATCATCACTAGCTTTTAATTTTCTTTCACTTTATAAGTCTTTTGAAATTGTAAAATGGACTGGAATGGGTGTATTTAACTCAGATGACCATTATATCTACTACTGTGGGCAAGAATCCCTTAGAAGAAGTGGAGTAGCCATAATAGTCAACAAAAATCCAAAATGCAGTACTTGGATGCAATCTCAAAAATGACAGAATAACCTCTGTTCATTTCTTTCTTTTTTTTAAAATATAAATTTATTTATTTTAATTGGAGGTTAATTATTTTACAATATTGTATTGGTTTTGCCATACATCAACATGAATCCGCCACGGATGTACACATGTTCCCCATCCTGAACCCGCCTCCCACCTCCCTCCCCGTACCATCCTTCTAGGTCGTCCCAGTGCACCAGCCCCAAGCATTCAGTATCATGCATCGAACCTGGACTGGTAATTCGTTTCATATATGATATTATACATGTTTTAATGCCATTCTCCCAAATTATCCCACCCTCTCCCTCTTCTACAGAGTCCAAAAGATTGTTCTAAATCTGTGTCTCTTTTGCTGTCTCGCATACAGGGTTATCATTACCATCTTTCTAAATTCTAAGGCAAACCATTCAATACCACAGTAATCCAAGTCTATGCCCCAACCAGTAATGCTGAAGAAGCTGAAGTTGGATGGTTCTATAAAGACCTATAAGACCTTCTAGAAGTAACACCCCCAAAATATGTCCTTTTCATTATGGGGGACTGGAATGCAAAAGTAGGGAGTCAAGAAACACCTGGAGTAACAGGCAAATTTGGCCTTGGAGTACAGAATGAAGCAGGGCAAAGGCTAATAGAGTTTTGCCAAGAGAACGCACTGGTCATAGCAAACACCCTCTTCCAACAACACAAGAGAAAACTCTACACATGGATATCACCAGATGGTCAAAACCAAAATCAGATTGATTATTTTCTTTGCAGCCAAAGATGGAGAAGCTCTATACAGTCAGTGAAAACAAGACCTGGAATTGACTGTGGCTTGGATGATGAACTCCTTATTGCCAAATTCAGACTTAAATTGAAGAAGATAGGGAAAACCACTAGACCATTCATGTATGAACTAAATCAAATCCCTTACGATTATACAGTGGATATGACAAATAGATTCAAGGGATTAGATCTGATAGACAGAGTACCTGAAGAACTATGGACAGAGGTTCATAACATTGTACAAGAGGCAGGGATCAAGACCATCCCCAAGAAAAAGAAATGCAAAAAGGCAAAATGGCTGTCTGAGGAGGCCTTAGAAATCCTGTGTATAGAAGAGAAGCAAAAGGCAAAGGAGCAAAGGAAAAATATACCCATTTGAATGCAGAGTTCCAAAGAAGAGCAAGGAGAGATAAGAAAGCCTTCCTCAGCAATCAGTGCAAAGAAATAGAGGAAAACAATAGAATGGGAAAGTCTAGAGATTTCTTCAAGAAAATTAGAGATACCAAAGGAACACTTGATGCAAAGATGGGCACAATAAAGGACAGAAATGGTAAGGACCTAACAGAAGCAGAAGATATTAAGAAGAGGTGGCAAGAATACACAGAGGAACTATACAAAAAAGATCTTCATGACCCAGATAATCACAATGGTATGATCACCAACCTAGAGCCAGACCTTCCGGATTGTGATGTCAAGTGGGCCTTAGGAAGCAGCACTACAAACAAACTACTGGAAGTGATGGAATTCCAGTTGAGTAATTTCAAATCCTAAAAGATGGTGCTGTAAAAGTGCTACACTCAATATGCCAAAAGATATGGAAAACTCAGGTAGTGGCCACAAGACTGGAAAAGGTCAGTTTTCATTCCAATCCCAAAGAAAGACAATGCCAAAGAATGATCAAACTACCACACAACTGCACTCATCTCACATGCTAGTAAAGTAACATTCTTCAAGCCAGGCTTCAGCAGCATGTGAACCATAAACTTCCAGATGCTCAAGATGGATTTAGAAAAGGCAGAGGAACCAGAGATCAAATTGCCAGCATCTGTTGGATCATTGAAAAAGCAAGAGAATTCCACAAAAATATCTACTTTTGCTTTATTGACTATGCCAAAGCCTTTGAGTTTGTGAACCACAACAAACTGTGGAAAATTCTTAAAGAGATGGGAATACCAGACCAACTGACCTGCCTCTTGAGAAATCTGTATGCAGGTCAGGAAGGAATAGTTAGAACTGGACATGGAATAACAGACTGGTTCCAAATAGGGAGAGGAGCACGTCAAGGCTGTGTATTGTCATCCTGCTTTTCTAACTTATATGCAGAGTACATTATGCGAAATGCTAGGCTGGATGAAGCACAAGCTGGAATCAAGATTGCTGGGAGAAATATCAATAACCTCAGATATGCAGATGAACCACTCTTATGGCAGAAAGCAAAGAAGAACTAAAGAGCCTCTTGATGAAAGTGTAAGAGGAGAGTGAAAAAGTTGGTTTAAAACTCAACATTCAGAAAACTAAAATCATGGCATCTGGTCCCATCACTTCTTGACAAATAGATGGGGAAACAATGGAAACAATGTCAGTCTTTATTTTTCTGGGCTCCAAAATCACTCCAAAATGACTGCATCCATGAAATTAAAAGATGCTTACTCCTTGGAAGGAAAGTTAGGACCAACCTAGATAGCATATTAAAAAGCAGAGACATTACTTTGTCAACAAAGGTCCATCTAGTCAAGGCTATGGTTTTTCCACTGGTCATGTATGGATGTGAGAGTTGGACTATAAAGAAAGCTGAGCATCAAAGAATTGATGCTTTTGAACTGTGGTGTTGGAGAAGACTCTTGAGAGTCCCTTGGACTGCAAGGAGATCCAACCAGTCCATCCTAAAGGAGAGCAGTCCTGGGTGTTCCCTGGAAGGATTGATATTGAAGCTGAAGCTGCAATACTTTGGCCACCTGATGTGAAGAGCTGACTCATTTGAAAAGACCCTGATGTTGGGAAAGATTGAGGGCAGGAGGAGAAGGGGATGCCAGAGGATGAGATGGTTGGATGACATCACCAACTCAATGAACATGAGTTTGGATAGACTCCGGGAGTTGATGATGGACAGAGTGGCCCGGCATACTGTGGTTCATGGGGTTGCAAAAAGTCAGACATGACTGAGCGACTGAACTGAACTGAACTGAATACCTAAGGAAGAGAAATATTTCATAATAGCACTGCATCCTAGAAAAGAGTCTAGTATATATAGCAGGTTTACAAAATAATTTTGTTGAATAAATAAAAAGGAAGTTTAAAAACTGTAAAGGACTTTAGAAACTGAATTTAGGAGCTATAGAAATTTATAAACGTACAAGAGGAAAACAAATGAATTTTTGAACAAGAGTTAAAAGCAGTCTTGACTGTTCTAAGTTTAGGTTTTTTTTTAATTGCTAGGTTATATGGAAACCTGTAGGACTCCAACTTTTTTATTAGCAAAATCCATGACCAAGCAGGAGGATCTTCTGCTGCCTCTCAATTACACATTTTCTGTTGGTTCTTAGTACTTCATTTTCTTTTTTTTATTAGTTTTTTAGTGATTATTTTGCGGCATGGTGGCTGTTGTTACTGTGGTGTCAAAACATTAAATTAATTTGGAATTAAAAGTTCTAAAACGCAATTAAATTGGAACAGGATACTTGGTGTCTAAGTATCAATCTACCGCTAATAATCTCTGAGATTTTAAAAGCTGCCCTCCAACCCATGCATCTTGGTCTTTTCTGCTTCCTAATAATAGAAATAACATTATTAGCTTTTAATAAGAAATAATGTCTTTAGTTCTTTACTGAAAGCTGGTAGGTTTGTGTTCCAAGAGATCTATTGTCATATTTTGAGTAAGCTCTTCTCAGTCATTGCACATTCTTTAGTGATCCCATGATTAAGATCCCATGGTTAAAATTAAGGTCCCATGGTTCTTAACTCCTATATCCTCTAGATTATCAGGCCCTTTTGTCAAAATACCCGGAATCATAAAACTGGCATTAGTTACTACAATTTGTTTTATCAAATGTATTGTTCTTACCTTTGCTTCTTCCCTCTATCCTTGTACCTTAAGAGTCACAGAGAGTGACCTTTTTCTGTCCATCATGGTGCCAGTTAAGTATTTGGCAATGTTTTTGAACAGGCTATTTCTCATAATTCACTGAAATGTCTTAACATTCAGTCTGGAACATGATGGGAAATGATTTTGTTTTTCTCAGTGATACACAGAATGTGATCTGAACTAAGAAAAAGTTCATTCTGACAAGAATATGTAAAATTCTTTGTAATTACAAAAGTAGAATCAAATTGACATGAGCATTTAAAACAAATTTCCATGCTGCTGCTGCTAAGTCGCTTCAGTCGTGTCCGACCCTGTGCAACCCCATAGATGGCAGCCCATCAGGCTCCCCCATCCCTGGGGTTCTCCAGGCAAGAACACTGGAGTGGGTTGCCATTTTCCTATCTGTTGTATAGAATACCACAATTTAGAGATTTAAGACAGCAGAAATTTATCGTTTTACAATTCTGGAGGTTAGAAGGTCCAAAATGTAGGTCCTCCAGGACCTCTGAAACCTGTTGGGGAGAATATTTCTTTGCAACTGTCTAGTTTCTGGTGCTTTGGTGATAATTTTAGGGGTTTCTTGACTCGCAGCATCAGCCCCTCAATTACTTCCTCAGCAGTCACATGACAGTGTCCTTGCTTCTCTGTTCTGTGTTTCTTCATATTGTATTAGGGATCACACTAGAGAGTAGAACCTCATCTTAACTTCATTGCATCTGCAGAGATTCTACTTTCAAATAAGGTCACATAAACAGGAATTTGGGTTTGGGATTTCAACCTATCATTGGATGGGGGAGGGGATACAATTCAACCAATAGCAAGTATAATGTAATCATGCCTGTTAACTTGAAGCAATTCTTTACTATAAATGCCTAGTATGCAGTGGTAAGCGTAAGATGCAGGTATTAGTTCTGTCTTAGTCTAAGTTTGGGCTTCCGTGGTGGCTCAGAGGTTAAAGCGTCTGCCTCTGATGCGGGAGACCCGGGTTCAATCCCTGGGTCGGAAAGATCCCCTGGAGAAGGAAATGGTAACCCACTCCAGTATTCTTGCCTAGAGAATCCCATGGACAGAGAAGCCTGGTAGGCTACAGTCCACGGGGTCGCAAAGAGTTGGACACGACTGAGCGACTTCACTTTCACTTTTCACTTTAGTCTAAGTTCATAAATGAGGTGCATTTGGTCATGATAATTGCTAAGTGTTATGGATAATGTTGCTATTTCTCATTCTAAGTTCTGTGTAGATAGCAGAAGTCTGCAATAATAGGGAAAAACTGACTCCCTTTACTTGGCATGAATGTCCAATGAAGGTTATTTCCCCATACACACTTTTGTTACACTTTACAAATCTAAAATATCATTACAGATTGCATAATAATAAAATCTAACATGTTGTTTGAATTGGTAGAGAAAATACTTACCTCCTTTCATTTCTCCTTTCATCCATACCACTATTCTCCAAATTTCGAGTTCAGATTCCTCTTCCAGTCCAGAACTTATTTTAAGTAAATAGCAAACTGATGCATAGACACTATCTCTGCAGATATTACCACCACATTTTTGGGTCAAAGAAACTATGTCTTGTGGCCTTAGAGACACTTGAATGGGTGTTGGACTAGGAATATGGTATCTTCTTTAAGAGAAAATAGCAAGATGAAAGATTTAAAACTACTTCTAGAAGAAACAAGATGGTCTTGAAGGATCACCATAGTTGTATGAAATTAGAGGCTTGGTGTATTGATGAAAATGTTAATATCAGACAGATGAATCACATAACTACTTGTCCCCCATGAAAGGTAGTAATTCAGTGGTTATCAAGTGAGAGTGGTCTTGGAATTGAGGAAAGGTATTTGAGGTATGTAGATGACACCACCCTTATGGCAGAAAGTGAAGAGGAACTAAAAAGCCTCTTGATGGACTTGAAAGAGGAGAACGAAAAAATTGGCTTAAAGCTCAACATTCAGAAAGCTAAGATCATGGCATCCACTCCCATCACTTCATGGCAAATAGATGGGTAAACAGTGGAAATAGTGGCTGACTTTATTTTTGAGGGGGGCTCCAAAATCACTGCAGATGGTGATTGCAGCCATGAAATTAAAAGACGCTTACTCCTTGGAAGGAAAGTTATGACCAACCTAGAGAGCATATTCAAAAGCAGAGACATTACTTTGTCAACAAAGGTCCATCTAGTCAAGGCTATGGTTTTTCCAGTGGTCATGTATGGATGTTCTAGTCAAGGCTATGGTTTTTCCAGTGGTCATGTATGAATGTAAGAGTTGGACTATAAAGAAAGCTGAGCACCAAAGAATTGATGCATTTGAACTGTGGTGTTGGAGAAGACTCTTGAGAGTCCCTTGGACTGCAAGGAGATCCAACTAGTCCATCCTAAAGAGATCAGTCCTGGGTGTTCACTGGAAGGATTGATATTGAAGCTGAAGCTGCAATACTTTGGCCACCTGATGTGAAGAGCTGACTCATTTGAAAAGACCCTGATGTTGGGAAATATTGAAGGTAGGAGGAGAAGGGGACACCAGAGGATGAGAGGGTTGGATGGCATCACCGACTCAATGGGCATGAGTTTGGGTAAACTCAGGGAGTTGGTGATGGACAGGGAGGCCTGGTGTGCTGCGGTTCATGGAGTTGCAAAGAGTTGGACACAACTGAGCGACTGAACTGAACTGAACTGATTTGAGGTGAAGTAGATAGGACAGAATCCTTAGGATAAATACAGAGCCATGTATTTAAAATGTTTTAAAATATGCTAAACTTGAAAGTGATTAGTTATCAAAGGAAAGGAAAATGAAAATTATAACTCACTCAGGCTCCATCAAAGGTAGAACCAGTTCTTTTAAAAATTACATTTACCATANATAAATACAGAGCCATGTATTTAAAATGTTTTAAAATATGCTAAACTTGAAAGTGATTAGTTATCAAAGGAAAGGAAAATGAAAATTATAACTCACTCAGGCTCCATCAAAGGTAGAACCAGTTCTTTTAAAAATTACATTTACCATAACTTTTGTCATCCGCAGAGTTTTCCCAGGAGGAATCTATGAGTGCAGTGCATGTTTCAGGGCATATGAGGGAGTATAAATCAGAGTAGACAGTAAATTCTGTAACTAAACAGATGTTGGAATCTGTAAAATCTATGGAAACTGCCTATAAAAGGGCTAATAGTATATCTGAAGGATAGAGTCAAAGTATGTACTTTAAGAGACTGAGATACTTGAAGATGTGTTTATTTTTAGTGGCCCCAAGAGTGTCCTGCCCCATGTAACTCATTAGCTTCAGTTCAAGGATCCAGAGTTTGACTGTCTCTAGGGTACAAGGAAAGAGGAAGTCTCTGGAGAGGTGACATCAACATGGTCCATCTTTTCCTTCCAAATTGATTAGGAGTGAGCCTATTGTTTCCACTCAACTTTCAAATTTCAAATCTAGTATATTGATTGCAAATTTTCTTTTGCTAGTCTTTTTAAAAAATTATTGAATTTTGTCTGTGCTGGGTTATGGTTGCTGTGCACAGGCTTTCTCTAGCTGTGGTAAGCAGGGGCTACTTTCTAGTTCAGGTGCTTGGGCTTCTTACTGCAGTGGCTTCTGTTGGGCTGTAGTTGCACAGGATTCAGGGGTTGTGAATGGGCTTTGTTGCCCTAAGGCATGTGGGATTTTCCCTGACCAGGGATCGAAACTGTCTCTTGCATTGGCAGTTGGACTCTTAATCACTGGACCACCAGAGAAGTCCTAGTCTTTAAATTTCTTTATAAGTTGAGATATAGTTAACACATTAGTTTCAGGTGTACACCATATTGATTCAATATTTGTACGAATTTAGTTTTCATGTAGACTCTAATTGTGGTGGAATGAGAAAAAATACTCAAATTATCTTACTCTCTATGTGTATATTGATGGTCTATGTATATCCTTCAAGTGGATATTCATTTAAGATGTGAGATTGAGAACGTGGATTTGAGGAATCTCCTTAATGTTTGAGCGAGCGAGCGAAGT
Organism: Cephalophus harveyi; assembly: GCA_006410635.1. Lineage (NCBI taxonomy): Eukaryota > Metazoa > Chordata > Mammalia > Artiodactyla > Bovidae > Cephalophus > Cephalophus harveyi. Next base: position 15,227 of record SJYT01051802.1, on the reverse strand, counting down.
CGCTCAGTCGTGTCCGACTCTTTGCGACCCCGTGGACTACCAGGCTCCTCCGTCCATGGGGTTCTCCAGGCAAGAATACTGGAGTGGGTTACCATTGCCTTCTCCAGGGGATCTTCCCGACCCAGGGATCAAACCCGGGTCTCCTGCATTGGAGGCAGACACTTTAACCTCTGAGCCACCAGGGAAGCCCCCTTAATGTTTAAAAGTGAGAATTCCTTTTCTACTCAAATTTCTTTGTGCACTATTTTCTTCAGTAAAGTGTATAAACTCTTAAGCATCATAGTCAAGGTTCTTCTTCTTGTCCTGTTGTTTCCTTATAGTTTAGTCTCACAGTTCAGCTTTTCCCCTATGATGCTTCTTTTGCTTTGAGTGTTTTGATATGGTGTATTTCTTTCAACCATCATACTTCAGTTCAAGCTCTGGTTTCTCTTCAGATTGAGTAAATCTTTTGCCTTTTACTTTTTTTTTTTTTTTTAATTTAAAGCATTTTTTTTCCCCTCTTTGAAGTGTATCTTCTTCCAGGTAGGTAGGGAAAAATTGGAGCTCAGGAGGGCTTCAAAAGAAAGCACCAGCTTTGTGATTTTGGAAAAATAAATGTTATTGGACATCTCAGCAACTTAAGAAGTCTAAAATGATTCAACATTTAAAAAAAATGTAGCTTCCCAATGTACTTAATCTTTCTGTAAGTTGTATGTGTAAAGTGACTAGGGGAGAAGGAATAATATGTGATATTTATAGTATAATCAAAGATTGGCTTGTTGTACTGCCTCAGATAGTGAATAATCTGCTGCAGTGCAGGAGAACTGGGTTCAATTTCTGGTTTGTGACAATGTCCTGGAGAAGGGAATGGCTACGCACTCCAGTATTCTTGCCTGGAGAATTCCATGGACAGAGTCTGGTGGGCTACAGTCCATGAGTTGCAAAGAATTGGACATGACTGACTAATACAACAACAACAAATAAACACATACACATCCATTTATATATACATATACAATATTTTGTAAATATTGGCTTTCTACTTACAAAATATGTTCTTTGGAGAATTATGGAAATCATTCTCTTTATGGTAGACTGGGGAAAAAGGTAAGTGAAATGTGAAAGAGCCAGCATATTGAAAGCAGATGGGAGAAAAGAAGTTGAGGGGTGGGAAAGGAAAGATAAAGAAATTGAAAAGACTGAGACTTTTGAGGGGGGATCTCTAACTTAAACATCCATACAAGATAGATTATTAATAAAATAAATTGGGCCAGGTATAAGAAACAAAAAAATTGTTTGCATAAAAAATTAAGTAAAACATAACAGAAGCTGTGGTTTTTCCAGTAGTCATTTATGGATGTGAGAGTTGGACGGTGAAGAAAGCTGAGCACTGAAGAATTGATGCTTTTGAACTGTGGTGCTGGAGAAGACTCTTGAGAGTCCCTTGGACCGCAAGGAGATCCAACCAGTCCATCCTAAAGGAGATCAGTCCTGGGTGTTCATTGGAAGGACTGATGTTGAAGCTGAAACTCCAATACTTTGGCCACCTCATGCGAAGAGTTGACTCATTGGAAAAGATCCTAATGCTGGGAAGGATTGGGAGCAGGAGGAGAAGGGGACGACAGAGGATGAGGTGGCTGGATGGCATCACCGACTCGATGGACATGGGTTTGAGTAGACTCCGGGAGTTGGTGACGGACAGGGAGGCCTGGCATGCTGCAATTCATGAGGCTGCAAAGAGTCAGACATGACTGAGTGGCTGAACTGAACTGAACAGAAGAATTTTCCAATTCAAATCGAGTAACAGAAAATTGCATTTATAGTCTTAAAAATCCATTCATTAAAAAAAAAAAAAGGACCCCCAAGAACTTATTCATTTAATAACTAGAAGTCTGTACACTTTGACCAATATCCTCTATTTTGCTAACCTCCCAGCCCCTAAAAGTCTACATTCTATTCTTTTTCTATGAGTTTGGCTTTTTAGATTTTACAGAGAGATTAAATTCTTGCTTGAACGGGTATGGTTTCTAAATGACGGTGCTGAGAGTGAACCTAAATATTCTGACTGCAAAGTTATGCTCTTTCAATGGAACCATGAAGTATCTTTTTAAAAATGCTTTTTAATAAAGGCTCACTCTCACTTGGTAGAGACTAACGGTTACCAAAATGTGGCAATCAGTTATCTTAATCTTTTAATCATCTTGTACATTCAAAGTTTTCCTCAGTGTGATTGTAAGCTTTGATTATAAATTTTGTTTATAATTTTCAAACTTAAGATGTCATTAATTTACATAATTTATTTAGTTAAGAATGAACATTTGATAAAAAATAAATGACAAAATTTAACAGAATTTTGAGTTAAAATAGAAATTGGTTCAAAGTGTCATATGGTTTTTCATATATTCAGCAACCTGAACACAAATTTTTTAGTTGGTCAAACGATGAAATAAGATATAGTAAACCAAATTTTGGAAGCTTTCTAATGCAAGTGTTTTCTGCGTATGTTTATGTAAGTGCATATTTTGGGAGTGAGTTGATGATGAAAATGTAGTGAGTGATCTATGGGCTCTTTCCACATGTTTTTTTGGGGGTGGTTAAGTGCTCAGTCATTTCCACACTAGACTAAATCAACCTAATTTTTATTTAGGTTCCAGAAAATGTCCACAAAGATAAAATAGTTTGGGATGATCTTTCAAAAACCTCGTGGTATAATGGAGTATCTGTCTCCAGTCTATTGAAACTCTACCTACAAGGCAACCTTCATAGTCACATTTTGTACAGGAGAAGGGTGAGTGACTGAATATTGTATGGAAGAAAAAGTGACCAAATCTTGTTCCTTGAATTTTGATGGAACTATAAATGTGTTCCATCTTTTGTATAAGATGAACATGTATGTGAAATTGCCTTCAAGAAGTGCATTATTTGCCAATATAGAATAATTAAGCAGCATGCTTGCTTTGTAGTCTGGCACTATATTTTACCTCACTTGTAATTACTTCAGTGCATTTTGAGCTTTTTGAACTTTTGAGAATCCTTTTCCCCATCATTTTATTGTTTCCCCTCTCCCTTTTCTTCTCTTTCACTTTCAGTGTATACCATTGTTCTCTATTTAACTCAAATCTCTGTATATTTATTGTCTCTCTTAGCTCTTATTTGTACTTCTAGACTTATTTGTCTTTTCTATTTCCCCATCTTTCCTCTGATCTTTCCTTTTTCTACTTTCCTTTTGGTCTCTTTATCCATTTATCAATGGTAACCACAGAAATCCAAAGCAAGGTAGCCGTAGGGGGGTGGCAGCATTTCTTAGGAAGCTTTTACTTTTACTTCTAACTAGTAGTGAGAAAGAGAATCAGAGAGTTATTAATAATTCAGAGACCATGAATAGCATGTGAATAATTTCTGAATGGTGGCATTTAAACATTTCAGATGAAAAGTTGTCCTCACTATTCTATTTCTACTGAGAGGATGGTGTCCTGGAGCCTGGTGGAGAAGAATTCCTGTTCTGTATAACTGTACTATAGTATGGGTATGACACTGTCCTATGTGTTGTTTCTTATGTCCTTTGGCTATCTCTCTCTCTCTCTGCTCTCTGTCTCTTCCTTTTTCTTTCTGTCTGCCTCTCACTCTCTCTGTGTTTGTCTCTCTCTAAATAATATATGTATATCTGCATCAGTTCAGTTCAGTTCAGTCTCTCAGTCATGTCTGACTTGTTGCAACCCCATAAGCTGCAGCACACCAGGCCTCCCTGTCCATCACCAACTCCCAGAGCCCACCCAAACTCATGTCCATTGAGTCGGTGATGCCATCCAACCATCTCATCCTCTGTCGTCCCCTTCTCCTCTTGCCTTCAATCTTTCCCAGCATCAGGGTGTAACTAATTGCATTCCCTTTTCACCCCATTGATCTTAACTTTGTTATAATCAGCTTTTTAATATTCTTTTTAGTTTTGGCTATAACTTTTGACTATAACCATAGTTGTTTACCACCCATGTTTGCATCCATAAGCAACAATTTATTTTACCCGTTTTTCAACTTTATGTCAAGGGATTGATTACTTGGTGAATTTCATTTTTTCTCAGCTCTTTTTGGAGAATGACCTCATTTTGATTTGTTTAGCTGTAGTTTGTGTAGTACTCTGTTGTATGAAGAGGTCAAAATTTGCCTATTTTGTTGTTGATAACATTTGGATTGTTTTCAAGTTTTGGTTGATACAAACAATGCTTCTTTGAGCATTCTTATATATGTCACTTGAGGTATGTGACCAAGAATGACTTTAGAGAAGAATATTGTGTCCAGGAGTGTAATTGCAGGTCAGCATTGCTAGATAACAGCCAAATTATTATCAAAAGAGATTTTGCTAATTAACACTTGCAACAGTAAGAGTAAACTGGAAAGAAATGCATTAGTAGCAGGTTTCTATTTAATCCCTCCTCTGGACAACTTAAGCAGATTTGTCTTAACTAGACCTCCTTATAAATATGATGAGATTTAACTAGTATTACATAACAGAAAAATTTAATCTATGAATGTTTTTAGTAATGGGTAGTTTAGCAGAAAATTATCAAGAAAACTGAAATTTATGAATATATGGGAAGCAGTTGGCAATAAAATGTAAATTAATCACAGAAGCTCTCTATGCTTGTTTGACTAATAGCATATGAAAACTGAGATGCTTCAAACCTAAATGGCTTTCTCTGAGCTAGTTTGTACTGCTAACTAGCAGTCATGTATTACTCTGAAACAAAATGTGTTTCCATTTTGAAAAGGGGATTTAATTTCATTTTTGAAGCTGGCTTTGAAGTTTAGAGCTAAAATTTTTCAAAGTCAGATGTTGTTTATACCTGCCTTTTCCCTATATTGTCAACATAAACTGTTTTGAAATAATTTAATTGATCTTTGAACTTGACTTAAACAGACACAAGGCCCATCAACTTCCTTCTATTTTTCTTTAGCCGAAATCATATGAAACGTAAAGGCAAAGACTAGTTGAATTTAGACAAACCATGTCAATTTTGTTAAAAAAATGATAATTTTTCTCTTTATTGTTTGAGTAGATAATTAAAACCTTTGAGTATAAACTGAGCAATGTATACCTCTATACACTGATTTTTTTTTCTTAGCCATAGTTCAGTTCAGTTCAGTTCAGTCGCTCAGTCATGTCTGACTCTTTGCGACCCCATGAATCACAGCACGCTAGGCTTCCCTGTTCATTACCATCTCTCAGAGTTCACTCAGACTCATGTCCGAGTCAGTGATGCCATCCAGCCATCTCATCCTCAGTCGTCCCTTTCTCCTCCTGCCCCCAACCCCTCCCAGCGTCAGAGTCTTTTCCAATGAGTCAACTCTTCGCATGAGGTGGCCAAAGTACTGGAGTTTCAGCTTTAGCGTCATTCATTCCAAAGAAATCCCAGGGTTGATCTCCTTCAGAATGAACTGGCTAGTTCTCCTTGCAGTCCAAGGGACTCTCAAGAGTCTTTTCCAACACCACAGTTCTTAGCCACATTAGATGTTTAGTAGTAAATGTAGTGATTTACATTGACCATAAAAGATAAGAATGTGCCTAATTACTGCATTAGCTCTATGATCCCTTATAAGTGGTTATGAATTATATTAAGTGAAAAATAATTTGCATATTTATGTTTAATATTAAGTAACTGAATGAATTTTTCATTATACAGTTATATGTAAAAGTTGTATTTGCAATTGTAAGAGAAAATCTCATGTTTTGTGAAACATCTGAATTATTCAAAGCTGAGAGCTAAGATAACTGGGAGGTCTAGGAAATTATCAGTCATCTGTCAAATATATGAAATTATAAAAGAGGTAGATTTTGTGTCCTCTGCTATTTTCCTTGATATTCATTTTCTCTGATGATTGGAATCTCTGGACAGTGAGGTGACATAAGTTGATTAACACTTTAGGACACACAGTCCCCAGAGACTTCAACCATGTTTGGTTTTTTACTCTGTGCCAACCCAGTCACAGTGCAGTTTCGTACCACCTTCTCTTGTTGCCTATATGGATCTGTCAAAATAGTCAGGTCATTGTATTCAGGAGGTAATATTAAGAGTTCAAAATTACCTCTCTTTATCTTCCTACCATGAGATAGAATACATATCCCCAATACCACATGAAGATATGTGAAGTCATCATGAGAAAACATTTTATGGCTTAAGAAAGATTTCAGGATAATCTGGTGCTTGATTGCACTCATTCCACACAACCTGCTTTCTGATTTTATATATCCAAGTTCCAGTCCCCAGTACTGTGTTAAAGTAGCAACTTGGATATTAGCTAGGAAAAGAGCTTTGGTTCCACAGATAAGGTGAATAAAAGTAAGTA
>SJYT01051801.1:0-17253 GCA_006410635.1 Cephalophus harveyi | reverse complement strand
CTAGTCAAGGCTATGGTTTTTCCTGTGGTCATGTATGGATGTGAGAGTTGGACTGTGAAGAAGGCTGAGCGCCGAAGAATTGATGCTTTTGAACTGTGGTGTTGGAGAAGACTCTTGAGAGTCCCTTGGACTGCAAAGAGATCCAACCAGTCCATGCTGAAGGAGATCAACCCTGGGATTTCTTTAGAAGGAATGATGCTAAAGCTGAAACTCCAGTACTTTGGCCACCTCATGGGAAGAGTTGACTCACTGGAAAAGACTCTGATGCTGGGAGGGATTGGGGGCAGGAGGAGAAGTGGACAAGCAAGGATGAGATGGCTGGATGGCATCACAGACTCAATGGACGTGAGTCTGAGTGAACCCCGGGAGATGGTGATGGACAGGGAGGCCTGGCGTGCTGCGATTCATGGGGTCGCAAAGAGTCAGACATGACTGAGCGACTGAACTGAACTGATACATGATGAACCATTCATCTCACTGCTGTCAAAAGTTGCCCAAGGAAATTTTCGCGCCATGAGATGATTATAACTTCAAGCTTATAAACAATCAGCCCTCCTTTGGTTTTCTACCTTTGTAAGATATGATGGGAAAAGCCCTAGTAATCACTCCCAATGTTTATAGACAAAACAAAAGAAATACACCTTTGAGCATATATATCAAGTGCTCTCCTCCTATTTTTCTTCAGCCCAAAGATCATAGAATAAGATTAACAAGCAATTTTCCTTCTTACAAAAACAAACAGGAGACGGCAAGAGTGAACAACATTTTAGGAATCAGTGAACTAAAATGGACCAGAATGGGTGAATTTAATTCAGATGACCACTATATCTACTCTTGTTGGCAAGAATCCCTTAGAAGAAATGGAGTAGATCTCATAGTCAACACAAAGTTCCGAAATGCAGTACTTGGGTACAAACTCAAAAATGATAGAATTATCTGTTATTTTCAAGGCAAGCCATTCATATCACAGTAATACAAGTCTATACCCTAACCTCTAATCCACCAAAGCCAGAGAAGCTGAAGTGAAACTGTTCTATGAAGACCGACAAGACCTTCTAGAACTAAACAAACAAACAAACAAAGTCCCCTTTTCACCATAGAGGACTGGAATACAAAAGTAGGAAGTCAAGAGATACCTGGAGTACAGACATTTTTGGCCTTGGAGTACAAAATGAAGCAAGTCAAAGGCTAACAGAGTTTTGCCAAGAGAACGCACTGGTCATAGCAAACACCCTCAAGAGAAGACTCTACACATGGACATCACCAGACTATCAATACGGAAATCAGACTGATTATATTCTTGCAGCCAAACATGGAGAAGCTCTATACAGTCAACAAAAACAAGACCAGGAGCTAACTGTGGCTCAGATCATGAACTCCTTATTACCAAATTCAGACTTAAATTGAATGAAGTAGGGAAAACCACTAGGCCATTCGGGTATGACCTAAATCAAATCCCTTAGTATTATATAGTGGAAGTGACAAATAGATTCCAGGGATTAGATCTGATAGACAGAGTGACTGAAGAACTATAAATGGAGGTTCATGACACTGTACAGGAGGCAGTGATCAAAAGCATCCACAAGAAAAAGAAATGTAAAAAAGCAAAATGGCTGTCTGAGGTGGTCTTAAAAATAGCTGAGCAAAGAAGAAATGAGAAAGGCAAAGAAGGAAAGGAAAGATATACCCATCTGAATGCAGAGTTCCAAAGAATAGCAAAGAGAGATAAGAAAATCTTCCTCAGTGATCAATGCAAAGAAATAGAGGAAAACAACAGAATGGGAAAGACTAGAGATCTCTTCAAGAAAATTAGAGATACCAAGGGAACATTTCATGCAAAGATGGGCAAATAAAGGATAGAAACAGTATGGACTTAACAGAAGCAGAAAATGTTAAGAAGAAGTGGCAAGAATACACAGAACAACAACAAAAAAAGACCTTAATGACCAAGATAATCATGATGGTGTGATCATTCACCTAGAGCCTGACATCCTAGAGTGCAGTCAAGTGGGCCTTAGGAAGCATCAGCATGAACAAAGCTAGTGAAGGTGACAGAATTCCAGCTGAGCTATTTCAAATCCTAAAAGATGATGCTGTTTAAGTGCTGCACTCAATATGCCAGCAAATCTGGAAAATTCAGCAGTGACTACAGGACTACAAAAGGTTAGTTTTCATTCCAATCCCAAAGAAAGGCAATGCCAAATAATGCTCAAACTACCGCTCAATTGTACTCATCTCTCACACTAACAAAGTAATGCTCAAAATTCTCCAAGCCAGGTTTCAACAGTACATGTACTGAGAAATTCCAGATGCTCAAGCTGGATTTAAAACGGTGGAGGAAGCAGAGATCAAATTGCCAACATCCACTGGATCATAGATAAAGCCAGAGAGTTCCAGAAAAACATCTACTTCTGCTTTATTGACTATGCCAAAGCCTTTGACTGTGTGGATCACAATAAACTGTGGAAAATTCTTTAAGAGATGGGAATACCAGATCACCTTACCGGCCTCGTGAGAAACCTCAGTGCAGGTCAAGGTGTAACAGTTAGAACTGGACATGGAACAATGGAAATTGGGAAAGGAGTATGTCAAGGCTGTATAGTGTCATCCTGCTTATCTAATTTCTATGCAGAGTACATCATGGGCAATGCTGGTTGGCTGAAGCACAAGTTGGAATCAAGATTTCTGGGACAAATATCAATAACCTCAGATATGCAAATGATGCCACCCTTATAGCAGAGAGCAAAGAGGAACTAAGAAGCCTCATGATGAAAGTGGAAGTGGAGAGTGAAAAAGCTGGCTAAAACTCAACTTTCAATAAACTAAGATGATGGCATCCAGTCCCATCACTTCATGTCAGATAGATGGGGAAACAATGGAAATGGTGACAGACTTTATTTATTGGGCTCCAAAATCACTGCAGATGGTGACTACAGCCATGCAATTGAAAGATGCTTGCTTCTTGGAAGAATAGGTATGACTAACCTAGCAGAGTTAGTCGCTCAGTCATGTGTGACTCTTTGTGACCCCATGGACTGTAGCCTGCCAGGCTTCCCTGTCCATGGAATTCTCCAGGCAAGAATACTGGAGTGGGATGCCATTTCATTCTCCAGACCAACCTAGACAGCATACTAAAAACCAGAGACATCACTTTTCCAGGAAAGGTTCATGTGGTCAAAGCTATGGTTTTTCCAATAGTCATGTATGGGTGTGAGAGTTGGACCATAAAGATGACTGAACGCCAAAGAATTGATGCTTTTGAACTGTGGTGCTGGAGAAGACTCTTGAGAGTCCCTTGGACTGCAAAGAGATTCAACCCATCCATCCTAAAAGAGATCAGTTCTGAATAGTTATTAGAAGGACTGATGCTGAAGCTAACGCTCCAATACTTTGGCCACCTGATACAAAGAGCTGACTCATTAGAAAAGACCCGGATGCTGGGAAAGATTGAAGGCAGGAGGAGAAGGGGATGACCAGAGGATGAGATGATTGTGTGGCATCACTGGCTCAATGGACATGAGTTTGAGAAAGCTCTGGGAGGTGATGAATGACAGGGAAGCCTGGCGTGCTGCAGTCCACGGGGTCGTGGAAAGTATCAGACACAAGTGAGTAACTGAACAACAAAAATAATATTTAAAGCAATCTTAACCTTCAGATTTAGCAATTGGTTGTGGTTAGCTTCCCCCCATCCTTCACTGTTGGGCCTCTTTTCCAGTTCCAAGAACCTTACAGAAAAACTTGACTGTTTTTGGAAGTACATTGAATATGCTAGCTTGAAATTATTGACCAGGGTCATATGTCAGGACTCTGGAGAATTTGATAGCAACTCTGAATCAGCCCTGGTATTCCTGGTATTTAGAAAGAATGAGAAAAAAAAAATACTGATTACCTTATACAGCAACTTCTCATGCACAGGCTGAAATTGCCAAGTGACCAGATGTCAATATAATCAGCTTTTTGCAATGGCTATAGGAATTCTATAGGATCTGGAATGCTGAGATACTTACTTATCTTGCTGATAGCAAAATAAACTTCTGTCACCAAGACCTTGATATTTAGGCACTGTAGGAACTAATTCTCTTTAAAGTTACAGCAATCTGAAGTGCCCAAAACATTAACTACTAGGAAAGGGAAAGACAAAAATGTCACTGTCAGTAACTTCCAAAGTATATCATACCATCCTTTCTTTTCTAATCCTCTCTTCTAACCCAATGCTGCTGCTGCTGCTGCTGCTAAGTCGCATCAGTTGTGTCCGACTCTGTGCAACCCCATAGACAACAGCCCACCAGGCTTCCCTGTCCCTGGGATTCTCCAGGCAAGAACCCTGGAGTGGGTTGCCATTTCCTTCTCCAATGCATGAAAGTGAAAAGTGAAAGTGAAGTCACTTAGTCATGTCCGACTCTAGCGACCCCATGGACTGCAGACTACCAGGCTCCTCCGTCCATGGGATTTTCCAGGCAAAAGTACTGGAGTGGAGTGCCATTGCCTTCTCCGAACCCAATGCTAAACTTACCCAAATAATAATTCTCTGGTTAAGAAAATGGCTGCTTTCAAATCCGTTAAAGCAGAAGTCTTTGAAGTTAGGAGCTTCCCTGGTGGCTCAGATGCTAAAGTGTCTGCCTGCACTGTGGGAGACCCAGGTTCAATCCCTAGGTCAGGAAGATCCCCTGGAGAAGGAAAGGGTAACCCACTCTAGTACTCTTGCCTGGAAAATCCCATGGATAGAGGAACCTGGCAGGCTACAGTCCATGGGGTCACAAAAGAGTCGGACACGACTGAGCAACTTCACTTTCCTTTGAAGTTAGGGTACACTAACATATCAATTACAAATTAAGAATATATTTTCTGGTATGCCAAAGGGCTTTTAATTAATTTTTCAGAAAACAACACATAATCTTCACATATATTGTATATAAATTCAGCAAAGCAGTGGGAAAAGAATAAAAGAATCACTCATAATCAGTCTTGACCAGAGATAAGAGGTGATAAAATTTTGGATTTTGCAACCAGACTTACTATTAATACGTGGAAAATAATATGACTACCAACCTCATGTGGCATGACTACAGTTCTATTCAAGGCAGCATTTTCAACAATTGTTCTATCCAACCAGAAACTGCCATCAGGTCAGCCTTAAGAATTTCTCCTGTACTCCTATACTATACTCTCAAAAATTCCTGAATCTCACTTTCATTATCCTCATATATTTAGAATGATTAATAAAATTAGCCTACCAAATAATCACATTACCTGCAGTAGCTAAATCCATATAACCTAGATTTAAAATTTCTCATGTTTAAAAAATTAAGTTCAATAATGTAAATTTGGTCCAATTTAAAAATGTTTGATACTCAATACACTTACCTTGTTTTTTGGAATAAGTGCTCTTTATTAGGCAAATATAATCAAATACCGGAGAAGGCAATGGCACCCCACTCCAGTACTCTTGCCTGGAGAATCCCATGGATGGAGGAGCCTGGTAGGCTGTGGTCCATGGGGTCGCTAAGAGTCGGACACGACTGTACGACTTCACTTTCACTTTTCCCTTTCATACATTGGAGAAAGAAATGGCAACCCACTCCAGTGTTCTTGCCTGGAGAATCCCAGGGACGGGGGAGCCTGGTGGGCTGCCGTCTATGGGGTCACACAGAGTTGGACACGACTGACGCGACTTAGCAGTAGCAGCAGCATAATCAAATACAGTTTATGATATTTTAAAAACACTAAAACAATAAACACATAGTCATAGTAGCACTTCTCAAAGAAGAAAAAGATATATTTAAGCAAAATTATTCCTTGATTCCAGTGTGCTGATGAGCAGTGAAAATGCCAGAGTGAAGTTAAAAGATAACAAAAAAAGATAAAAAACTGGCTAACTGTAATTAAGAAGTTGTAGGTTTTTAAAAATGTATATATGTATCTTACAGTTCAAAACTTTCAGTCTGTAATTTAAAGAGAAGATGAATCAACCCTAAAATAATATTAAATAGCATTTAATAAATATCAACATTGGATAAGGGAGAGTAGAAAAGTCAAGGGCCCAAGTAGCAAGGTAGCAGCCAAGAACTGGGAAAAAGTGGATCAAAGGTGAAAGATGGAGTGTCTCCTATAATGGTATGAAGACCGTCATACTCAAAAGGAGTTAAAAATTTATGTCCTCACAAAAAAGCTGCATACAAATGTTTATGGTTGCTTTATTCAAAACTTGGAAGCAACCAATATGTCTTTCAACAGATGAACAGATAAACTATTATACATCCAGACCACAGACCATTACTCGGCTAAAAAGAAATGAGGCATCAAGCAATGGAAAAACATGGAGAACCTTATTAAATCCATATTACTTGGTGAAAGAAGCCAGTCTACAAAAACTATATACTGTATGATTCCAACTATATGACATTCCGGAAAAGGCAAAACTATGGAGACTGTTTTTAAAAAACTGGTTTTGGTGGTTGCCAATGGTTAGGGACAGAAGGATAAATATGCAAGAGACACAGAAGCTTTTTAAGGCAGTGAAACAATTTTTAGGAATACTGTAATGGTGGATATATGCCATTGAAGGCAGGAGGAGAAGGGGACGACAGAGGAAGAGATGGTTGGATGGCATCACCGACTCAATGGACATGAGTTTGGGTAAACTCCAGGAGTTTATCCAAATGGACAGGGAGGCCTGGCGTGCAGCGGTTCATGGGGTCACAAAGAGTCGGACATGACTGAGTGACTGAATTGAACTGAATAAGTCAACAAAGGTGACAAGAGGGAGTCATAAATACTACCAAGGAAAAGTCCCTGGTGGTCCAGTGGTTAGGGCTTGGAACTTTCACTGCCATGGGCCTGGGTTCAATCCCTGGTCAGGGAACTAAAATCCTGCAAGCCATGTGGCATGGTCAAAACATAATCAAGTAATTTAAAAATAAAAATAAATGTAAGATGTATAAAAATAAGTAGGTAAGTAAATAAATACTACTTATTAAAAGAAGGCAGGGAAAATGAATAAAAAGCAAGAAAGAAAACTGTGTTAGTCACTCAGTCATGTCCAACTCTGCAACCCTGTAGACTGTAGTCCACCAGGTTCCTCTATCCATGGGATTCTCCAGGCAAGAATACTAAAGTGGATATCCATTCCCTTCTCCAGGGGATCTTCCCAAGCAAAGGATTAAACCTGGGTCTCCTGCATTACAGGCAGATTCTTTATCATCTGAACCATGAGGGAAGCCCCGATAGTCTAAAAGCAATGATAAAATATATATATATATGTGTGTGTATATATATACATATATCATAGTGTGTGTGTGCGTGTGTGTGTGCATGTGTGTGTTCAGTCCTGTCCAACTGTTGAAGCCCCATGGACTGTAGCCTGCCAGGCTGCTCTGCCCATGGACTTCCCCAGACAATACTGGAGAGAGTTGCCATTTCCTACTCAAGAGGATCTTCCCAAGCCAAGGATTGAACCTGCATCTCCTACGTTGGCAAGGAGGATTCTTTACCACTAGTGCATGTGGGAAGCCCATATATCATGGCAATACTAACCAAAAAAAAAAAAAAAGGGAGGGATGAGGAGGTGACGGTATAACACTCCATTCGTTTTCTCTCTCCCCTTCAATCTATAACCAGTCAAACATCTGTAACACGATAAAGGTTCCTCTGCCCAACACACACTGGAGAGTTCCACAGACGTCTACATCTGAAGATCGGTGGATTGGAAACAGAGGAATCAGAAAGTGAGAACAGCAGAGGTAATGCCTAGGATCGCACCCCTCCCCAACACAATGATCCCAGAAAACCTTGTGGCACCAGTCAACACAGGAGGCAATGCACACAACTCCAGCCTCCTGGCTGCAGAAGCGCCCTTCGCTGCTGAGAACAGGGCAGGAGTGGCAGCGGGGCCTCTGACTCCGTTCCTGTAGCTTCAAGTACACACGTGACTCCAGCCCCGGTACCCAAGGGGTGGTGCCCATGAACCTGACAGAACTGGATATAGTGCAGGCGCCGTTAGGCTCAATCTCTGCTCCTCCCTCCTGCAGCAGCAGAGCCCCCGACCCGGGCTATTCCCGAGGCAGCCAGGCGCCCCCCATCTAGGTGTCCCAGGAAGCAACACCAACAACAGTACCAGCATTGGCTACAGCAAAGCAGAGCAAGCCCAGAGGTACCAGCAGCAAGAGGAGGGGCAAAGGGCAGGAGCTCTAGCAGAGGCAGTGGAGGGTGAAAAGTACAGGACGGACTCTCAAGTGCAAGCACAGACAACTCAGGTAGAAACACCAAAAACTTGTGCTATAGCACCACCTACTGAAAAACAAAAGTAAAAAAGTGAAAGTGTGAGTCACTCAGTCTTGTCCGACTCTTTATGACCCCGTGCACTGTAGCCCACCAGGCTCCTCTGTTCATGGAATTCTCCAGGCAAGAATACTGAAGATCTGCAGGGGATCTTCCCAATACAGGGATCAAACCCGGGTCTCCTGCATCGCAGACAGATTCCTTACCATCTGAGCCACCAGGGAAGCCCTAAACACAAAAGAAAGCTCTCTAATTACTAACCTGTTGAATTTTTAGAATTGTTAGGTAGTTAGACTAGGAAACAGGAATCCAAAATGGCGGTGGCTAAAAGACAAGGAAGGGAAAAGCCCACAAAAATAGAATGAAAGAAGGTCCGAGGACCAGAGTGAGGACCTCAGGTAGAACAAAAGCACTCCTGGCTAGCCCAGTTTACACAGGGCAGGCCCGGGCCAGGCGGGAGGGAGGAAAAAACATAAAAAGAGGAGCCAAAGGGCCAGGGCTCTTGCTTCTCTTTGCATCTCTGGGTCGGCATGCCCTCACACCTCGAGGATGTATTTTCCTGCTATTTTCTAAATAAAACTGACCTGCAACACGGAGCTGCAACACTGATCTGTCTAAGAGCTATATCATGGTCTGTTTGAGACCCAAGAGCTATAACACAGTCTGTCCAAGAGCTGTGACGTGCCAAGGGTTTTAATGTCCGTCGCCTCAAATTTTTCGAGACAAGCCAGAACCAAGGAGATTACACTCGCCTGACAGAATCAAGTAAAAGAAGCTTTACCTAAAGTCACAGACTCGGACACGACTGATGTGACTTAGCAGCAGCAGCAGCAAAGAAACAAAGAATTTGCTTCTTCAAATGTATCAACCAAGGAACAACTCATAAAGCACCAGGAAAAACCAGCATAACATTGTATCACAAAAAGAATATGACAATTCTCCAGAAACCAAAAGTCACAGAATTAAGTAATCTAGTAAAGAATTCAAAACAGCTGTCATGAAGAAACACACCAGCTACCAAAAAAAAAAAAATACAGAAAGGCATTTCAAAAAGCTCAGGAATAAAATTAATAAACAGAAAAAATACTTTACCAAAGAGATTTAAATCTAAAAGAGAACTAATAGACATTCAGGAGCTGAAGGATGAGATAAACGAGACAAAGAACACATTAGAGCATACTGGAAACAGAGCAGACCATACCAAAGAGAGAATTAGCACCTTGAAGATACGAATCTGAAAATGACACTGGTGGAAGAGGAGAGAGAATTAAGATCTAAAATAATTGAGGAAATCCTGAGAACTGTGAAACTCTTTTAGGAAGGGAAACCTAAGGATAATCAGTATCCTAGAAGGAGAAAAGGGAGGAGGGAGTAGAGAGTTTACCTAAGGAAATAATAGCTGAGAACTTTCCAAACCTGGGGGAAGGAACGGCATTTACAAGTCAATGAAGCTAAGAGGAAAAGCTACATAAGAAATCTCAATGCAAAAAGATCTTTTCCAAAACATATTATAATGAAAACTGCCAAAATTCAATGACAAAGACAGAATCTTAAAGGCAGCCAGGGAAAAAAGGAAGGTAACATACAAAGTAACCCCCATTACACTATCCGCAGATTTCTCAATAGAAACTCTGTACAGGCCACTATGCAGTGGAATAACATTCTCCAAATACAGGCAACTGAAGATCAGAGGCTCTAGGCAAGAAAAGGACTGTTTTATCTAGGAAAATGTTTTATACAAACCCATGGTAACAACAAAACATAAATCTAGACCAGAGACACGTTTTGAAAAAGGAAGTTGGGAAACACACATCATAGAAAACCACCAAACCAAAATGGCAGACAGAAACACCAGGAAAAAGAAACAGAGATACATAACAAACAGACGACAAAAGATAAAATGGCACTATTGTATTCATTTATCAATAATCATTTACATTTAGTAAATGAATAGAACTCATTAATCAAAAGACAGAGTAACTGGACACATTCATAAATAAAAAGATTCACCTCAGTTCTTAAGACAAACATTAGGCTCAAAGTAAAGAGACAGAAGACAATTCCCTAAGCTGTCAGTAGCCAAAAGCAAAAAAAAAAAAAAAAAAATGTAGCTATATTCATATCAGAGAAAATACTTCAAGCCAAAAAAGATAACAAGACATGAAGATGGACAGTGTACAATAAAGATAATTTATCAAGAAGATATAACAAGGATTAATATATATACCTAACATACATAGAACTATTATGAACAGACATAAAGCGGAAAATTGACAGCAGAGTTATAGTAGGGCACTGTAACACTTGCCGCTTCAGTCGTGTCCAACTCTGTGCGACCCCATAGATGGCAGCCCACGACTACACCTACATAAATGAATGGCTCATCTAGAAAGAAAGTCAACAAGGTTAAGAGCAGAGTTAAATGAAACAGTAGATCACATAGATTTGATAACATGTACACAACATCCATCCAAATGCAGCAGAATGGGCACTTTTCTCAAGTGCCCATGGAACTTTGTCAAGGATAGACCAAATGCTGGGATTCAGGTCTCATTAAATTTAAGAAGATTTAAATCATATCAAGTGCCTTTTCAACTACAATGGTATGAAACTGGAAATCTACTGTAAGATGAAAGCTGGGGAAAAAAATGACAATATGTGGAGACTGAACAAGCTATTGAAAAACTATTGAGTCAACAAAAAAGTTAAAAAAGAAAGAGAAAAAATATCTGAAGATAAATGAAAAGGAAAAATCCAAAATCTGTGGGATGCCACACAAAGAACACTAACAGGGAAGTTTATAGCAATATATGTCTATCTGAAGCTCAAATAAACTATCCATACATCTAAAGTAACTAGAAAATGAATAACAAATGAAGCTCAAAGTTAGAAGAAAGGAAATAACAAAACCAGAGCAGAAGTAATGAAAGATAATAGAAAAGATCAAGAAAAATAAGAGCTCATTCTTTGAAAACAGACAAAATTGATACAGCTTTAGGCTGACTCACTAAAAAAAAAAAAGATGAGATAAAATCAGAAATGAAAGAGGCAAAATTAAAACAGATAATACAGAACTATAAAGGATAGGAAGGATTATATGAGAATACTATGAATAACTATACATCAACAAACTGGACAACATAGAAGAAATGGGTAAATGCTGAGAATCATACAAATTTCCAAAACTGAATCAAGATGAAAGAGAAAAGTCAATACACTGATCACTAATAAGAAGATTGAAAGAGTAATCAAAAACCTTTGAAAAAAAACAAAAGTCCCAGACCAGACAGCTTCACAGGTGAATTCTATCAAATATTCAAAGATATAATACCTACTTTTAAACTTTCCCAAAAAAACTGAAAAGAAACAGCTTCTAACTCATTTAGAAGGCCAACATTACCATGATACTGAAACACACAAAGATAACACAAAAATTGAAAATTACAGGCCAATATCACTGATAAACATAGATGGGAAAATCCTCGACACTGATAAACATAGATGGGGAAAATCCCCCACAAAATATTAACAAACCGAAACAAGGGGGCACTAGGGGTAGAGAATCCGCCTGAGAGTGCCTGAGACTCGGGTTCAATCTCTGGGTTGAGAAGATTCCCGGAAGGAGGAAACGGCAACCCACTCCAGTATTCTTGCCTGGAGAACCCCACAGAGAGAGGAGCCTGGCGGGCTATACAGTCCGTGGGGTTGCAAAGAGTAGGACATGACTGAGTGCACACACACAACACGATCAAGTAGGATTCATTATAGGGTGCAGGGATGGTTCAACATTCACAAAGCATCAACACAAAGCACCGCATTAACAAAGTGCAGGGTGAAGGGTAAAAGCTAGATCCACATCTCAACAGATGCAGAAAAAGCATTTGACAAGATCCAACATCTATTTATCACAAACACTCTCAAAGTGCACATAAAATAGATCAACGTAATAAAGGCCATATATGACAAACCCACAGCTAACATCACACTCGATGGTGAAAACCTGAAAGCGATCCCTATAAGATCAGGAACAAGACAGGGATACCACTGTCACCACTGGAAGTTCCAGTCAGAACGAAAGGAGAGAAGCAAGAAGTAAACCCATTACTATTCATAGATGACATGATTTTATATGTATATTGAAAACCCTAAAGGCCCTACCAATATACTATTGGAAATAATAAAGTTTCAAGGTACAAAAAATACACAAAAAATTTTGTATATTTTTCAATACAAAAATTTGTTGCATTTTTATATGCTAACAATGAGGTAGCAGAAGGAAAAATTATGAAAACAATCCTATTTACAATTGCAACAAAAAGAATAAAATACCTAGAAATAAAGTTAACCAAGGAGGTGAAAAATGAAGACAGTACTGGCATTTTATCTTCTGTTTTCTCGTTGCTCTATATCTCCATGTTTCTTTTTACTTGTGTTTCAGTCTGCCATTTTGGTTTGATTAATCTGATTAAAAATGAGCAGAACACTTAACAGATATTTGTCCAAAGAATACATACAAATGCCCATTAGGCATAACTAATTTAATCTGCATGTGTAAATCTATCACTCAATGTAGACTGAGTACAAACAAATCTCACCTTCTCTGTCATCACATTTCTGTGTTTTATGTCAACAGAGAAATAATTATGCAGTGCAGAGGGAAGATCCCAAGTGTAAAATCCAACCCTCTTACAAACTGCCAGATATTTAATATGTGCTTTTTATATGAAGCATAGCAGGCTAGAGGCTATAGGGTATAATCAGTGGTATAAAAACTTTTTCCTCCCCTCAAGTAGTTTATAATACAACAGAGGAAATGAAATTAACACAAAATAGTAAAATCAGTAAGTGAACAGATAAAAATAAGTAATGTAATTAAGTGGCCAATGAGTAATCTCCATGAGTTCAGAGGGGCCAAAGTGGTTTGGGATGGATTCCACTTGATAATGAGGTGGAAGTTCATCACATGGTACTATAAATGCTTCTTTATTTTTCAGATGCTCCAGTTTATAAAATAGACTCCAGGAAATGAGATCCTGTCTTGTTATGAGCTGATCACTAAAGACATCGGCACCTAGTTCAGTGCCAGCACATAGCATACACCAATAAACAGCTGATGAATAGTGTATAAATAAGATCAGTCCTGGGTGTTCATTGGAAGGACTGATGCTAAAGCTGAAACTCCAATACTTTGGCCACCTCATGCGAAGAGCTGACTCATTGGAAAAGACCCTGATGCTGGGAGGGACTGGGGGCAGGAGGAGAAGGGGATGACAGAGGATGAGATGGCTGGATGTCATCACCAACTCGATAGACATGAGTGTGAGTATACTCCAGGAGTTGGTGATGGACAGGGAGGCCTGGCGTGCTGTGATTCATGGGGTTGCAAAGAGTCAGACATGACTGAGCGACTGAACTGAAACCTTAGAAGTTTTAGGCATATAAGATTTGAAAACACAAATAAGATGAATCAATTTTTGGCAGACTAGTAGCATTAAGCAAAAGCACGCGATTGGAAAAGCAAGAGTGATTCAACAAGTGTGGGCAAGCCAATGTACTTGGAAGGTAAGATGCTTGCAGAACAGTCAGATGAGATAGAAATGCAGTGGTTAGTACAACTTCAACTGAGAGTGAAGGTAATAACACCAAGTAGGAGGCTGAAAATAGGCACACATGAACTGAGGCAAAGT
Source organism: Cephalophus harveyi (assembly GCA_006410635.1). Taxonomy (NCBI): domain Eukaryota; kingdom Metazoa; phylum Chordata; class Mammalia; order Artiodactyla; family Bovidae; genus Cephalophus; species Cephalophus harveyi. The sequence goes on along the minus strand of SJYT01051801.1, from coordinate 3,289 downwards.
TAAGTCAAGGTATGGACAGTGGAAGAGGAAACTCATTGTAACCCAATATCCACTAGAAAGGAAGAACGCTCCTGGCATCAGCAGTACATACTAAAATTCAAATAATACGAGGAAAGTTAGTACGGCCCCTCAGGAAGGAGAACACACAAATTCACAAAGCATTCCATGTTTCCTAGAAATGAACTGCCACCGGGTGTTAATTGAATTGAGAGGGAGGAGCATAAAAATACGTTAAAAGTCAAAAAAGACCAAGCTCTTCAACTCGGGTAACAAGAAAAACAGTAGTACCTTTCAACACAGGATAGGGGATTCATTTTGATAGGAAAATTATGAGCTCTGTTTGATATTAAACTTATATGTTTGCACATCAAACAAGAAACTTAAAGGAGAAAGTGTGGCATTTTAAAGCCAGTCATTGAAGAGATCAGAATTAGCTATATTTCCTCACCAACGACATCAGCTCAGTCACTGAGTCATGTCCAACTCTTTGTGACCCCATGGACTGCAGCTCACCAGGCTTCCCTGTCCTTCACCAACTCCCAAAGCTTGCCCACACTCATGTTCATCGAATCAGTGATGCCATCCAACCAACCCATCTTCTGTCATCCCCTTCTCCTGCTGCCTTCCATCTTTCCTAGCATCAAGGTCTTTTGCAATGAATTGCCTCTTCTCATCAGGTAGCCAAAGTACTGGAACTTCAGCATCAGTCCTTCCAATGAGCATTCAGGACTAATCTCCTTTAGGATGGACTGGTTGGATCTCCTTGCTGTCCAAGGGACTCTCAAGAGCCTTCTCCAACACCACAGTTCAAAAGCATCAATTCTTTGGTGCTCAGCTTTCTTTATGGTCCAAGTCTCACATCCATACATGACTACTGGAAAAAATTATAGCTTTGACTAGATGAAATTTTGTCAGCAAAGTAACATCTCTGCTTTTTATATGCTGTCTAGGTTGGTCATAGCTTTTCTTCCAAGGAGCAAGAGTCTTTTAACTTCATGGCTACAGTCACCATCTGCAGTGATTCTGGAGCCCAAATAAAGTCTGTCACTGGTTCCATTGTTTCCCCATCTATTGCCATGAAGTGATGGGACTGGATGCCATGATCTTAGTTTTCTGAATGTTGAGTTTAAAGCAGCTTTTTTCACTATCCTCTTTCACGTTCTTCAAGAGGCTCTTTAGTTCCTCTTCACTTTCTGCCATAAGGTGGTGTCATCTGCACATCTGAGGTTCTTGATATTTCTCCCGGTAATCTTGATTCTGGCCTGTGCTTCATCCAGCCCAGCATTCTCATGATGAACTCTGTACAGAAGTTAAATAAACAGGATGACAATATATAGCCTTGACGTACTCCTTTCCCAATTTGGAACCAGTCAGTTTTTCCACGTCCAGTTTTAACTGTTGCTTCTTGACCTGCACACAGGTTTCTCAGGAGGCAGGTAAGGTGGTCTGGTATTCCCGTCTCTTTAAAAATTTTCCACAGTGTGTTGTGATCCACACAGAGGTTTCAGCATAGTCAATGAAGCAGAGTAGATGTTTTCCTGGAATTCTGTTACTTTTCCTATGAACCAATAGATTTTGGCAATTTGATCTCTGGTTCCTCTACCTTTTTTAAAACCAGCTTGAACATCTGGAAGTTCACGGTTCACATACTGTTGAAGCCTGGCTTGGAGAATCTTGAGTATTACTTTGCTAGCATGTGAAGTGAGTACAATTGTGCAGTAGTTTAAACATTGTTTGTCATTGCGCTTCTTTGGGATTGGAATGAAAACTGACCTTTTCGAGTCCTGTGGCCACTGCTGAGTTTTCCATATTTGCTGGCACATTGAGTGCAGCACTTTCACAGCATCATCTTTTAGGATTTGAAATAGCTCAACTGGAATTCCATCACCTCCACTAGCTTTGTTCGTAGTGATGCTTCCTAAGGCCCACTTGACTTTGCACTCTAGGATGTCCTTTTCCTAGAGCCACAAAGCATTCCATGTTTTATAGAAATGAACTGCCACTGGGTGTTGATTGAATTGAGAGGGAGAAGCATAAAAATATGTTAAAAGTCAAAAAAGACCAAGCTCTTCAACTCAGTTAACAGGTGAGTGATCTAGGTGAGTGATCACACCATCGTGATCATCTGGGTCATGAAGATCTTTTTTGTATAGTTCTGTGTATTCTTGCTCCCTCTTAATAATTTCTGCTTCTGTTAGGTCCATACTGTTTTTTATTGAGCCCATCTTTGCATGAAATGTTCCCTTGGTATCTCTAATTTTCTTGAAGAGATCTCTAGTCTTTCCCACTCTATTGTTTTTCTCTATCTCTTTGCATTGATCACTGAGGAAGGCTTTCTTATCTCTCCTTGCTATTTTTTGGAACTCTGCATTCAGATGGGTATCTTTCCTTTTCTCCTTTGCCCTTTGCTTCTCTTCTTTTCTCAGCTAGTTGTAGGCCTCAAATAGCCATTTTGCCTTTTTGCATTTCTTTTTCTTGGGGAAGGTTCTGATCACAGGTTTTGAATGTTACAAACCTTCATCCATAGTTCTTCAGGCACTCTGTCTATCATATCTAATCCCTTTAATCTATTTGTTACTTCCACTGTACAATCATAAGGGATTTGATTTAGGTCATACCTGAATGGTCTAGTGGTATTCCCTACTTTCTTCAATTTAAGTCTGAATTTGGCAATAAGGAGTTCATGATCTTAGCCACCTGAGTTAAATTCACCCATTCCAGTCCATTTTAGTTCGCTGATTCCTAGAATGTCAACGTTCACCCTTGTCATCTCTTGTTTGACCACTTCCAATTTGCCTTGATTCATGGACCTGACATTCCAGGTTCCTATGCAGTATTGCTCTTTACTGCATCGGATCTTGCTTCTATCACCAGTCACATGCACAACTGGGTATTGTTTTCGCTTTGGCTCCATCTCTTCATTCTTTCTGGACTTATTTTTCCACTGATCTCCAGTAGCATATTGGGCACCTAATGACCTGGGGAGTTCCTCTTTTGATATCCTATCATTTTGCCTGTTCATACTGTTCATGGGGTTCTCAAGGCAAGAATACTGAAGTGGCTTGCCATTCCCTTCTCCAGTGGACCACGTTCTGTCAGCCCTCTCCACCATGACCCGCCTGTCTTGGGTTGCCAGGAATCCCTCAGAAGAAATGGAGTAGCCATCATGGTCAACAAAAGAGTCCAAAATGCAGTACTTGGATGCAATCTCAAAAACGACAGAATGATCTCTGTTCGTCTCCAAGGCAAACCATTCAATATCACAGTTATCCAAGTCTATGCCCCAACC
>SJYT01051796.1:160048-273958 GCA_006410635.1 Cephalophus harveyi | reverse complement strand
TTATTTAACTTCTATGCAGAGTACATCATGAGAAACGCTGGACTGGAAGAAACACAAGCTGGAATCAAGATTGCCGGGAGAAATATCAATAACCTCAGATATGCAGATGACACCACCCTTATGGCAAAAAGTGAAGAGGAGCTAAAAAGCCTCTTGATGAAAGTGAAAGAGGAGAGTGAAAAAGTTGGCTTAAAGCTCAACATTCAGAAAACCAAGATCATGGCATCTGGTCCCATCACTTCATGGGAAATAGATGGGGAAACAGTGGAAATAGTGTCAGACTTTATTTTGGGGGGGCTCCAAAATCACTGCAGATGGTGACTGCAGCCATGAAATTAAAAGATGCTTACTCTTTGGAAGAAAAATTATGACCTACCTAGATAGTCAAAAGCAGAGACATTACTTTGCCGACTAAAGTCCATCTAGTCAAGGCTATGGTTTTTCCAGTAGTTATGTATGGATGTGAGAGTTGGACTGTGAAGAAGGCTGAGCACTGAAGAATTGATGCTTCTGAAGTGTGGTGTTGGAGAAGACTCTTGAGAGTCCCTTGGAGTGCAGGGGGATCCAACCAGTCCATTCTGAAGGATATCAACCCTGGGATTTCTTTGGAAGGAATGATGCTAAAGCTGAAACTCCAGTATTTTGGCCACCTCATGTGAAGAGTTGACTCACTGGAAAAGACTCTGATGCTGGGAGGGATTGGGGGCAGGAGGAGAAGGGGACGACCAAGGATGAGATGGCTGGATGGCATCACGGACTCGATGGACGTGAATCTGAGTGAACTCCGGGAGATGGTGATAGACAGGGAGGCCTGGCGTGCTGCGATTCATGGGGTCACAAAGAGTCAGACACGACTGAGCGACTGAACTGAACTGAACTACCTTAAAAGACGTCCAAAACTTTCTGAGTAAATGGAGTAGGCATACTTTTTTCCCCATTCCTTCTGCTAACTAGTGGAAAAGGGAAGGCAGAATTTATATTCAACATATAAAATAAGATGAAGATACGGGTGAAGAGAAGAAAGAAAACTGGCTAGGGACCTCAGAACTGATGAAAGACACGGCAGCGAGTTCTCTAAGTTTGGATTTTGTTTTTTGGATTTTCTTTGCCTCATATATTCCAGACTGCTTTCTGGAGAAGCTAGAAAACCAGAAACACCACTGAGAACCAAGAAAAATATCCCAAAGTAAAGCTTGCTCCCATTATCCACAGGGGGGCACCCCAGCAAGAAAGAGAATTTTCAGAAAATAACCATTCTACTCTGGCTAAATACCACAGAAAAAAAAACTCTGTGACTCCCCCACATCCTACTCCCACCAGTAAAAGCAAAGTGAGTACCTAGACTCCACCCTTGCCAAGGTGGAAGGCAAGGAATGAGGCATCTTACCCTTCCACAGTGATGTCAGATAAGGTCCACTTGAGACCAGGGATTTTCATGGTAGACCCACCCCAAATCACCCCCATCCTGGTAGTGTCAGTGGAGAGCTGGACTTCTAAATCTGCCTTTCTCTCTCCCCACTGTCAACTTTTTTAAAATGTACTTCGTGAAAGTAGTGAGTTAAATTTTATTTGGGGAAAAATGAGGACTACAGCCTGGGAGACAGCTCCTCAGATAGCTCTGAGAGACTGCTCCAAAGAGGCAGGGGGAAAGATCAGTATATCTGTGATTTTAGTGAAGGGGGAATACATGCAATCAAGCACATATCTCTCCAGAAGGTTTCTGCTAGTCTCATGAAACTTTGCTAGTCAAGAAGAACAGTCATCACCATAAAGGATTTTAGTACTTTTCTAGATATGGGGAGATATAAGAACTGGGTCCATAAAGTCAGCTCCTGAAAATATCAAACTATCTGAAGACCTGTCCTGCCAGTTTTTCCCTGAGCACAGAGTGCCTCATTTCTGCTCTCCACCCCGAACTCTTTTCAGAGGGTATTAGAGGTCAGAAATCTGTAGCAGCACATGACTGAATGCTTATAGAGACAGATGGCAAGTGCCCATGGCAAGTGCCAATCTGTAGTTGACACCACTGTGCAGTGTTAGAGAAGGCCTAGAGGAAAGTCAGGACTTTCATCACTACCTGTAGATAAGAAGGACATCCTCATATCCATGGTGTTGACAGAGGCCACGTGGGGAGAAGTAACAAGGTACTCCTACCCCTCCAAATCAGGGTAGTATCAGCAGAGGCTTTGCAAAAATCCAGAATTCCCACCAACACCTAGCAGTGAGGAGGACCAACATTCCTACAGGGGTCAGTGAGGAACCTGAACTTCCACTCCCATGAGGTAGGAACAAGGCAGGCGCACCCTGCAACTACCAGAGTAGAGTCAAAGCAGGCCTACCGTAACAGAAGATTTAAATAAATTCCAGAGCCTCTACTACCACTACGAAGATTCCTTTTTAAAAAAGCTAAAAATAGAACTGCTGTAATACCCAGGAATCCCACTACTGGCCATGTACCCAGAAAAACCATAATTCAAAAAGACACTTGCACCCTAATGTTCATTGCAGCACTATATACAATAGCCAGGACATGGAAACAACTTAAATGTCCATCAGCAGAGGAATGGATAAAGACAGTGTGTGTATACAATGGAATATTACTCAACCATAAAAAGGAATGAAATTGGATCACTTGTAGAGACATGGATGGACCTAGAGTCTGTAATGCAGAGTGAAGTAAGTTAGAAAGAGAAAAATAAACATTGTATATGAATGCATATATGTGAAATCTAGAAAAATAGTATAAAGAATATTATTCAGTTCAGTTCAGTTGCTCAGTCATGTCCAACTTTTTGCACCCCCCTGGACTGCAGCACCCCAGGCTTCCCTGTCCATCACCAACTCCCACAGCTTGCTCAAACTCATGTTCATTGAGTCAGTGATGCCATCCAACCATCCCATCCTCTGTCGTCCCCTTCTTCTCCTGCCTTCAATCTTTCCCAGCATCAGAGTCTTTTCCAGTGAGTTAGTTCTTCACACCAGGTAACCAAAGTATTGGAGTTTCAGCTTCAGCATCAGTCCCTCAAATGAATATTCAGAACTGATTTCCTTTAGGATTGACTGGCTTGATCTCCTTGCAATCCAAGGGACTCTCAAGAGTCTTCTCCAATGCCACAATTCAAAAACATCATTTGGCAAAACAGAAATAGAGACACAGACATAGAGAACAAATGTATGGACACCAAGGGGAGAAAGTGGGGGTTAGGATGAATTGGAAGATGGGGGTTGACAAATACACACTGCTATGTGTAAAATAGATAACCAGTGAGAACCTACTGTACAACACAAGGAACTCTACTCAATGCTCTGACGTGACCCAAATGGGAAGGTTGGATTGCATCACCGACTCAATGGACATGGGTTTGGGTGGACTCTGGGAGTTGGTGATGGACAGGGAGGCTTGGGTGTTGTGGTTTCATGGGGTCACAAAGAGTTGGACACAACTGAGTGACTGAACTGAAATGGGAATGAAATCCAAAAAAGAGGTGATAAATGTATACACATAGTTGATTCACTTTCCTGTACAATAGAAACTAACAAACTATGTAAAGCCACTGTACACCAATAAAAGTTTTTAAAATTAAATTCCAGTGTCTCATAACAGAATACTCAAAACTTCCAAGTTTTCACCAAAAATAACTCATCCTACCAAGAAATGGAACCAAGAAAATCTCATCATTTTCTTGTGTTGTTATTCCCCAGGAAGCACTCTGCCTGCTAAAACAACTGTGAGAAATCTCGACTTTCTTACACTCTTTAATTACCAAACCAGTCAGATTTTCCTTTTCTCATGCAATTTCCATTACCTCGAAAGAGAATAATCACTCTAGAAAGATGAAAAGTCCATCAAAGTTTTGGGGGTTTGAGGGAGAGAGTAAGGGAGATTGTTTGTTTACAAATAAACATTAACCAAAAAAAAAAAAATCTCAACATGAATGAGAAAAGATAATCAACAAACAGCAACACCAAGAAGACACAGATGTTAGAAGTATGACAATGATATGAAAGCAAGAATTATAAAACTGATTCAACAAGTAATTATGAATATGTTTGAAACAAATGAAAAAATAGAAAGTCTCAGCACAGATAAAGGAAATATGAAGAAGAATCAAATGGAAATTTTAGAATTGAAAAATACAATAACATAAACAAAAAAATTGAAAGATGGTCTCAACAGCAGAATAGAGAATACAGAGTAAAGAATCGATGTACTTGGGACTTCCCTGGTGGTCCAGTGGTTAACAATGTGCCTTCCGATGCAGGGACACAAGTTCAATTCCTGGTCGGGGAATTAAGATACCCCACATGCTGGGGGACAACTAAGCCCTGGTGCTGCAATTCCTAAGACTGTGCCACAACTAGAGATAAGCCTGCACAGCACAGTGAAGATGCCACAGCTGAGACCTGACACCGCCAAATAAGTAAACTCGCAAATATATTTTAAAAAGACCCTGAGGGGTGGGATGGGGAGGGAGATGGGAGGAGGGAGGTCAGGATGGGGACACATGTACACCCATGGCTGATTCCTGTCAATGTATGGCAAAAATCACCACAATTTTATAAAGTAATTAGCCTCCAATTAAATTAAATAAATTAACTGTTTTTTTAATCAGTGAATTTGAAGATAGAACAATAGAAATTTCCCAATATGAAAACAGAGAGCAGATAGACTGGCTGGGGGAGTGGCAGAATTAATAGAACTTCAGGGACCTGTTGAACCATAATAAAATATCTAACTTATGTGTTATTGAAGTCCTAGGAAGGAGAAGGAGAAAGAGGCTGGAAATGTATTCAGAGGAAGAATCTAAAGATCTGAATAACACTCTTTTAAGTTAGCACCATCAGTTCCCAGCTTTTCCCACTTCACTATCCTTGAAAGCTAGAGTTTGGCTTACTGAATTTTTAAGAGGATAACATTGACTTCATGGGACTTCCTTGGCAGTCCAGTGGTTCAGAACCTGTGCTTCTGTTCCAGGGGGCACAGGTTCAATCCCTGGTCAAGGAACTAAAATACCACAGGCTAAGTGGCAAAACCAAAAAATAAATCAATAAAAATAAATGTTTTAAAAAATACTGGCTTAATGACACAGCACCAGAGGAGTGTCAGTGCAGTATATCCTAAACCTAATTCAAAGATATATATTTTGGTAAAAGTTGCTTAAATCAAATTTCATAGTAATTTTTCAGTTCACAATCAGTTTCAGTCCCTTCCCATGATGTGAACCTGGGAATCTTCCAAGGACAAACGGTAGGGCTGTCAAGGGGGTCACACCCCAAATTCAGCAGTAGGAGGGGTATTAGGTCTTGGGTGGGGACAAGTGGGGTAAATCTGACCCTTGGATTTTCTATTCTGGGGGTGGATAAAGAAGTCTTCTGCTATGTAGAGACTTGACACAGTGGGGGAAGTAGAGGGTGGGACAAATTGAGAGAGTAGCATTGACATATGTACGCTGCTGCTTGCTGCTACTAAGTCGCTTCAGTAACACGTGTAGAATAGTTAGTGGGAAGCAGCTCTATAACACAGGGAGCTCAGCCCAGTGCTCCGTGATGACCTAGAGGGGTGGGAAGGCAGGGGGAGTGGGGTGGAGACTCAAGAAGGCGGAGATCTATGTGTACATATGGCTGATCCACAAAGCTATACAGAGAGACTAATGCAACATTAATTATACTCCAATAAAAAAATAGATAATGATAAATGATGTTAAAAAAAAAAAAAAAAGCCTGCTTTTGCCCCTGCTCAGGGAGCTGTGAATACTTCTTTGACCGTGAGACCACTTAAGAAGTTTATCTTTAAACAATTTAAGATAAGCTGTGATTTTTCAATTTCTGTCAGTTCTTAGATTGCTAAATATGCATCGAAAACTGGCATTTCATTGGAGAGGACATAACACTTGAACTTTAAAAGACAATGTCTGGGGCAGAGTCTGGAATGAAGAGGTTGACAAAGAGGAAGCCAAATTGTTCCATATGACAAATTATCAGTAAATTCCACATGCAGTAATAACATCTTTTAATTTTTTTTCCTTTAAGATGAGTGGGAGGTGAATCTGGGGACTTGAAGTACAGGAGGGGAAAAAATACTCTAGAGTGAGAGAGAAGACACACAAAAATGGCAACAGACCAGAGAGTCCAGAAAAAAGTACAAAAATGTAGGATTCCTGTAGAGCAGAAATGGCTGACGAACTTGAGGCAGTGATTCATTTAAGCAAATGCGGGCTGTTTGCTGATTTGTGCTTTAATTCCTTGCCACCATCACCAAGACTTCACATAAAAATCTCCATAGCAGCTCTGGGCTGGTGGTACACAAAGGAACAGAGGACAGGTGACCGCTCTGCTCACCTGTCCTTAAATGAACTGGTGTGGGCAGGACACAGGTACAGCAAGATGATAGATCCAGAGTTAAAGAAAGGGTGATAGGAAATGGATGTTGAGAGGTGTGGCAAATGTAAGAAGAGATGAGCCAAAGGCATCTTGTACCCATTCTCCTTCACTCTCTTACCTGGAAAATAAAAGAAAGGGTATTAAACAGACTATCATTTACTGTATGTGTGCAGAGGGATCTCGGTTATTGAACTGTATTTGAAAGAGCACAGAACTCTAGACGGTTGACGGTCTTGTGAATACTTAGCTCACACATTCTTTTTCTTGAGGATTCTTGAAAACTTGCAGTTCAGGGTCCCCAACACTGATATTTATAAAGATTTCCAAGTAGAGCTGGGTGTGTTTGCTCCTTAGGCTACTACTTTCAGTTCAGTTCAGTTCAGTTCAGTCACTCAGCCATGTCCGACTCTTTGTGACTCCATGGACTGAAGCACGCCAAGCCTCCCTGTCCATCACCAACTCCCGGAGTTTACTCAAACTCATGTCCATTGAAGTCTGTGATGGCTACCACATAGGTTTGTGCATGTTTCCAGTCCAGAGTTCCCTGTCAACAAATGAGACTAAAATGACACAAATCTTACATAGCAAATAGAGGAAAGATACTCTAAGACCAAAAATTTCAGTCAGGTTGCCTTTGACTGGACCTAACGGTAAGTAAGGAAGTGCATACACGCTGTTAGGGAAATCATAGCGGGTGTTATATGGAAACCTGGAACAGAGAAGTACTGGCCACGTTAGGTTTCTAATGTTCTAAGACTTCTGCCACTTGGCTGGCATCTTGGTTTGGGTCTCTTTGACAGCAGAGCCTAAGATGGGAACCTGGGTTTGGGTGCATGCGTGAGTCGCTTAGTCATATCCTACTCTTTTGTGACCCCATGGACTGTAGCCTCGGGCTCCTTTGTCCATGGGATTTTCCAGGCAGAAATACTGGAGTGGGTTGCCATTTCTCCTCCAGGGGATCTTCCTGACTCAGGGATCAAACCCCGGTCTCCTGTGTCTCCTCACTTTACCACTGAGCCACCTGAGAAGTCCTTGGACCTGGGTACAGGTGATTGATTTGAAATGAGATCACTGGAAACAGGAGTGAGGAAACAAAAGCATGGGAAAAGGGAATATAAGACTGCATTATCCTAAAGGAGAGTTTGATTCTGCCAAGCTTGCTGAAAAGATAAACAAACACCTCTCAGAAGAGCTCCCTAAAGGCCAAGAGGCTGAAGCATTTCTCCATGAGCTTCCCATCATCTTTGCTTAAAGGATTGCTCCCAGGGACTGAAATCTGGTTACTTCCAGTCTACACTTTCCCCAGCCGCTTCCCATGAGAACAGGACACGTCCACCAGTGGGAGACGAGTCTGAACTCCCAGGAAAGGTCTGTATGAAGTCAGAGGTGGACTAAGAGGAAGAGATGTTGTTTAGTCTCCAAGTCATGTCTGACTCCTTGTGACCCCATGGACTGTCGCCCTCCAGGCTCCTCTGTCTATGGGATTTCCCCAGCAAGAATACTGGAGTGGGTTGCCCTTGCTTTCTCCAGGGGATCTCCCCACTCAGGGATCGAAGCCATGTCTCCTACATTGGCAGGCAGTTTCTTTACCACTGAGCTACGAGAAAAGCCCAAGAGGAAGAGATATGAGGTACCAAAGGCATCTGCCACAAACTCAATGCCCAAAGCAGCCACCAAGTTCATGTCTTGGTCTTCTTTTCAGCTCTCACAACAGACTTGTTAGTGGCAGCCTAAAAGTAAAATTCGGTCTTCCTGTCTTCCCAAAACCGAAGTTTTTCCTCTCCATCATGCCTCCTCCCCAAAACTCAAACTTTCACAAATCCATCAATCGACATACTTGATTAAACTGTCATTGATTGGGATTGAAAGATGAATCCTCTCTGTCACTGCCTTCATGAACTGCATGATTCACTAACAGACACAAATATATGAAGAGATCATTTCTAATAACACAATGAAGACAATGAAAGAAGCACAAGCCTGGTCACAAGACACTGGAGGAGGGCAGAGATGAGGCCCCTAGCCCAGCCTGGTGAGCAAGACCGTGGTCAGAGACATCCCCCTAAAGGGGGCATTCTAAACGCATGGAAGAGTTTTTAAAAGCCATGAGGAAAATCAGCATTCTGTGCACTTCTGTTTTCCTGTTTTATTCCTTCCAACTTTTACATCCAATCATAGTGCCTTAAGCTTTGCCTTCACAACTTTTTTTAATTGGAGGATAATTGCTTTACAGTGTTGTTGGTGTCTAACATACAGCAAAGTGAATAGGTCATAAGTACATATATGTCCCCTCTCTCCCACTCCCCAACCCCATCCCACTCCGCACCCCATCCCACCCCTCCAGGTGGTCACAGAGCACCAGCCTGAGCTCCTTGTGCTATTCAGCAACTTCCTATTAGCTATCTCTTTTACATATGCTATGTACATGTTTCAATGCTACTCTCTCAGTTCATCCCACCCTCCCTCTCCTCCCCCCCACTGTGTCCACAGTCCATTCTCTATGTCGCATCTCTATTCCTGCCCTGCAAATAGGTTAATCAGTATCATTTTTCTAGATTTCATATATATGCACTAATTTTTTTATATATAAGAAATTTTTCATGTTCATCCTATGAAGGCAGGCTATTCCTATCTTCTCTACCTCAGTGTAAATCCATTAAGACTCTCAATATTTGATGAATGAGTTAAAGAATAAGTGAATGAATGATATTTATCATCTCTTTGCATTCTATAATCTACAGGAATGGTTAGTGTTAGTGTTATTCGCTCAGTCGTGCCCGACTCTTTGCGACCCCATGGACTGCAGCCCTCCAGGCTCCTCTGTCCATGAGATTTTCCAGGCAAGGATACTGGAGTGAGTTGCCATTTCCTTCTCCAGAGGATCTTCCCAACCCAGGGATCGAACCCAGGTCTCCTGCACTGCAGGCAGATTCTTTACCAACTGAGCTACAAGTAAGAGTATTCTATAGTAGCTTATGACTACTAATGACTAAGAATGTGTGCTTCGTCACACACACACAGTAGACAGGACACTGATTCATCCATGAAAGACTAACAAAGAAGCCAGGAGGCCTAATACTGTATCTCAAGGTCGTTTGATTATTTATCTTCCCTGATGTTCAAGCTGGTTTTAGAAAAGGCAGAGGAACCAGAGATCAAATTGCCAACATCCACTGGATAATGGAAAAAGCAAGAGAGTTCCAGAAAAACATCTACTTCTGCTTTATTGACTATGCCACAGTCTTTGACTGTGTGGATCACAATAAACTGTGGAAAATTTTGAAAGAGATGGGAATACCAGTTCCGTCTAGTCAAGGCTATGGTTTTTCCAGTAGTCATGTATGGATGTGAGAGTTGGACTGTGAAGAAGGCTGAGCGCTGAAGAATTGATGCTTTTGAAGTGTGGTGTTGGAGAAGACTCTTGAGAGTCCCTTGGACTGCAAGGAGATCCAACCAGTCCATTCTGAAGGAGATCAACCCTGGGATTTCTTTGGAAGGAATGATGCTGAAGCTGAAACTCCAGTACTTTGGCCACCTCATGCGAAGAGTTGACTCATTGGAAAAGACTCTGATGTTGGGAGGGATTGAGGGCAGGAGGAGAAGGGGATGACCGAGGATGAGATGGCTGGATGGCATCACTGACTCAATGGACGTGAATCTGAATGAACTCCGGGAGTTGGTGATGGACAGGGAGGCCTGGTGTGCTGCGATTCATGGGGTTGCAAAGAGTCGGACACGACTGAGCGACTGAACTGAACTGAACTGAAACAATTTATGTTCCAGGAAATTTTATTTTCATGGTCTAGAGAGTATACATTTTAAGTGGTTTACTAGAATTATTTAGATATTTATGAATATTAGGACTTTATTCATCACAAATTTTATCTCTTTATAGAAATAAGGAGAAATATGGGAGACCAGTTTCTCCTTTCTGAGTTATAACCTCTTCTCTAATGCGTGTCTGGGGCCTCGAGTGCCTGTACATGCTTTGGGTGATGGTTGGTGGGTATGTCCCCCTAGTCCACACTCTTCATGCAGTGTGCGTGGTGTTGGCTGTTGCTTGAATCTGACCTTGGTCAGCAGCCCAATAGCTTGTCTGCCTTTTCCAGTTCAACAACAGTTGTGTCTAATAAAATTAGATACTATGTCAGAAACAGAGACACAGATGTGGGAAACAAATTTATTGATATCAAGGAGGGGATGAGGGTGGGATGAATTGGGAGATAGGGATTGACATATATACACTATTATGTATAGTGAAAGTGAAAGTCACTCAGTCGTGACTTTCACTCAGTCTGACTCTTTGCGACCCCGTGGACTGTACAGTCCATGGAGTTCTCCAGGCCAAAATTCTGGAGTGGGTGGCCTTTCCCTTCTCCAGGAGATCTTCCCAACCCAGGGATCAAACCAGGGTAATAGATTACTAATGAGAACCTGCTGTACAATTTGGGGAACCCTACTCGGTGTTCTGTGGTGACCAAAATGGGAAGGAAATCTTACAAAGAGGTGATATATGTATATGTATAGCAATTCACTTTGATGTACAGCAGAAGCTAATACAACATTGTAAAGCAATTACACTCCAATAAAAATTAATTAAAACAAAAGAATGAGTAAGTAAAGTCATTTCGTTGTGTCCCACTCTTTGTGACCCCATGTACTATACAGTCCATGGAATTCTCCAGGCCAGAATACTGGAATGGGTGGCCTTTCTCTTCTCCAGGGGATCTTCCCAAGTCAGGGACTGAACCCAGGTCTCCCACATTGCAAGTGGATTCTTTACCAGCTGAGCCACAAGGGAAGCCCCAAAAGTTAAGTCACTCAGTCATATCCGACGCTAATGAATGTCCAACTCAAAAGAATGAAGGCCCTGCCTTAAAAAAAATAGGTGCTATGTTTTCACATTTAATTTGGGTAAAATTTAACTTTTATGTGTGGATTACAATTTAATTTTAATACCAACAGATACATGACACTTTTCCAGAGGAGTAGTCCTTGGATAAGTTTTAAATCATTTTTTGTACAATTGGTGATGGGTTGGTTCAGGCACACCTATACACCGAAGAACCCTGAGTGCAGGACTTAGAGCAGAAAGCTACAAAGTAGTATATAAGTTTAGGAAAGAAGTTTATTTTTATGGAGCATATTAAAATTAACCAATCCATCTAGAATATTCAATTTGAAAAATTCATTCTTTCCACAAATATTTATTATCTACTATATAGTTCTATGCTGCAGTCCATGAGGTCGCTAAGAGTCAGACACGACTGAGCGACTTCACTTTCACTTTTCACTTTCATGCATCGGAGAAGGAAATGGCAACCCACCCCAGTGTTCTTGCCTGGAGAATCCCAGGGACGGGGGAGTCTGGTGGGCTGCCGTCTATGGGGTCGCACACAGTCAGACACGACTGAAGTGACTTAGCAGCGGTAGCAGCAGTATATAGTTCTACATGTTAATCCCAAGCACTCAGAAAATCACAATCTTTCTGTTTATCGGAAAACATTGCAAAACCTCAAAACTCATGCTGTGTGTATAAATATACTGAGATGCGTCAGCAATCAGTTGGTATAAAACAAACTTTTATTCAAGATCTGAATCAAGAGAGAAGAAAAGTGATGCCTAAGTTTATTAATATGTGACAGACCTGTGGGTCTCAGAAATGAGGTCAGTTTCATGCCCTAATACAAAGGTTTTACAAATCAGAAAAAGATTTGTTCTGGGAAATTGATTTTCTTATATGAAAAATATTAATAGATAATTCAACATGAAGAGAACGCTTTCAATTTTGAATGTGTCTCTCTTTGTACTCTCCCTGTAGCCACTCTGTTTTTCATTCTTTTATGGCAAAATGTTTGGATATATTTAATTTATACCACTTTAAAACTTTTGGATAAAGAAGATGTGGTTCATATATACAATGGAATATTACTCAGCCATTAAAAAGAATGAAATAGTGCCATTTGCCGCAGCATCGATGGGCCTAGAGACTGTCATACTAACTGAAGTAAGTCAGACAGAGAAGCAGAAATACTATATAACATCCCTTATATGTAGAATCAAAAACAAACTTACACAAATGACCTTACTTACAAAACAGAAAGAAACTCATAGACTTAGAAGACAAACTTATGATTGCCAGGGGGATAGATAGTTAGGGAGTTTGGGATGGTCATGTACCCACCGCTATGCTTAAAATGGATAAATAACAAGGACCGATTGTATATCACATGGAACTCTGCTCAATGTTATGTGTTAGCCTGGATGGGAAGGGGTTGGGGAAAGAATGGATACATGTATATGTATGGTTGAGTCCCTCTGCTGTCCACCTGAAACTATCACAACATCGTTAATTGACTGTCCCCCAATACAAAATTAAAAGTTCAAAAAATCTTTGGGAGGATGGTTCTGGTCTCATTCATTGATCTAATCATTATAATAATATAATACAAATAATTATATTAATTTTACTGAATCCTTGTTATCAATAGTGTGATCATCTTGACAGTTGTATGAAGGAAAACACAAAAATCAAATCTAAATAATAAATTGAGTTAAAAGTTTGTGACCAGAACTTACTAATATACCTTAGGAAATAAATACAGAACTATAGAATTGTTAAATTACTGTGGACAATATCCTATCTCACCAATCTCTTTCTCCTTAGTATTCTCTTATAGCCATTTCTTCTATGGTGCATTATTTTAGACCAAAGTGTATGCTTTAAGTATAGGCATGCACTTTTTACTTACCACTCTTCTTTCTCCTCCTTCAGACACCTCTTTTTCTGTCTCCCTGTCTGTCTCTGTCTGTCTTTCGTTATTTCTTACATACCTACATCCTCCCACACACAGTCTTCTTGAGTCGTACAATCAATGACCCATTAAACATTTGTTTTTTCTCACTCCCTTTTTTACTTTTTAGAAAAGGAATAAGACAGTTTCTGTTTCTATACAGGAAGGTCAGTGGAAATTTGAAGTAAATTTCTAGATGGTTGCCGTAATACACAGGTTTTTTTTTTTTTTTCAGTATTAAAATTTTGCATTCTGCATTTTAATTACTCAAATGACCTTCATTGTATTTACACAGAGGGATGCACATGGATTAGAAGCAATATTTGTAGACTTTCTCCCCAGTTATATTTTTTTCATGGAGTTACTAAAGCAAAAAAAGAGTATTTTCCAGATGTTGACCCAAAATCAAATTCGTTCTTCTAGAGAATTGTTTCATATTTGTTCCTAAAGTAATAAGAGTTTTTCATGTACAAATGACATACAGAGAAAAAGAACATGCAATTGCCAGGAAGAACTAAAATTTTTTTCAAAACTTTTCTGGGTTCTTTCATTTCTATTTAGAAAGTCATTGAAGTGACAAGACATCAAATAAGGAAATTCCCCTCTGATTCTAAATTATACCAGGTCAGAAATGCTTAGAAGAGTAGGTTTGGCCTGGGACAAACTGTAGGAGGTTACCAGTAATACAGTAGTAAGTCTCTTCACTGTGTAACAAATATCCTTCAGGACTGACAAGTCCCTATGGGAGTACGTTGAACTTTATGTGTCAGATAAAAAAACGCCATGCAAATTCTCTTCTCTCCGCTCTTTCTATCCTTTAGCTTCATAGAAGCACTCTATTTCTAACCAAGTTATTTTCCTCTATGTTTTCATAAGCTGTAAAAGGAGGATCTAACTGGAAAAAGGAGCATCCATCCTGTTGTTTCTCTCTGTGTGTTTATTTATTAGCTTCTAAAGTTTTTAAGGGCTTCCAAGGTGACACAGTGGTAAAGAATCCACCTGCCAATACAGAGACACAGGTTTGATCCCTAAGTCGGGAAGATTCCCCGGAGGAGGAAATGGCCACCCACTCCAGTATCCTTGCCTAGAAAATTCCATGAACAGAGGAGCCTGGCGGGCTACAGTCCATGAGGTCACAAATGATTGAACATAAAACACAAAGTTTTTAAATTTTCTTATAAGGAAAAGGAATAGATCTTTGAAAGGAGGGAGAAAGAAAGGAGGCAGAATATAAAGAAAAGCACATCTGGAATAAAAATCTCTTCTCAAAAAGAAAAAAAAAGACCCATCTATAAAAATCTCAGCTACCACTTAAAACATGTATCACAAAGTCACTAAGTGTAGTCTTAGCAGCCAGACTCCACACCCACGCAGCTGGAACTCACAGTGATCATCTTCCCCTCCTCCAGGGGAACTTGAGCCATACAGAATAGACTTCTGATTCTCCGAGGTCCACCTCTCCGTCTTCCATTCCTTGCTGATTTCAGCAGAGGAGAGGCAACAAGCAAATATGACAGACTCAGAAGCAGGGGGCACATTTTCCCAATTCTGCAGCCTCCATGGTTCTCCTAATAATCAACATATAAAACCCACATCTTGTGATGCTTGCACATGGCTCCCATCTTGAAATAAGGCCTGGGTGAGGATGAATGACAAGAACTGCACATGGGTAAGAGCTGTAACTTCATAACACGCTTAACTGGTAGTACCCATCATGAGAACTTTTCTTAAAATTTCTAAAATATTTTTAAATGTTTAAATGCTTATTTATTCCTTTTTCAACATCTACATTAGGAACTGCCTCTTTCATACAGTTTTTCCAAATCATCTTTTTTTAATATTTTATTGGAGTATAGTTGATTTACAATGTTGCGTTAGGTTCAGGTGTACATCAAAGTGAATTTGTTTATTTGTTGCTTGTATATCTTCCTTGGTGCGGCGTCTGCTTATATTTCTTGCCCATTTTTAAGTTGGGTTCTTTGTTTCCCTACTGTTGAGTTCTAGATGTTCTTTGCATATCGTGATTGTGATTCTTTTATCAGATATGTGATTAGATATTTACTCTCATCTATGGCCTGTCTTCTCATCCTCTTCACATTGCCTTTTACAGAAAAAAATTTTTAATAAAGTTCAACTTATCAGTATTTTTAAAAAGTAATTTGTTTTAAAAATCTGCAAATAGAACTGCCTTATGACCCAGCAATCCCACTGCTGGGCATGCACACCGAGGAAACCAGAATTGAAAGAGACACACGTACCCCAATGTTCATTGCAGCACTGTTTATAATAGCCAGGACATGGAAACAACCTAGATGTCCATCAGCAGATGAATGGATAAGAAAGCTGTGGTACATATACACAATGGAGTATTACTCAGCCATTAAAAAGAATTCATTTGAATCTGTTCTAATGAGATGGATGAAACTGGCACCTATTATACAGAGTGAAGTAAGCCAGAAAGAAAAACACCAATACAGTATACTTTGGGAGGGGGATTCAGGATTGGGATCTCATATACACCCATGGTGGATTCATGTCAATGTATGGCAAAACCAATACGGTATTGTAAAGTAAAATAAAGTAAAAATTAAAAAAAATAATAAAATAAAATAAAAAGATTATAAATTTGAAAAAAAAAAAAAGTAATTTGTTATACATAAACACATTGGAATTGACATACACACACTGCTACTGCTGCTGCTGCTAAGTCACTTCAGTCGTGTCCGACTCTGTATGACCCCATAGACGGCAGCCCACCAGGCTCCCCCGTCCCTAGGATTCTCCAGGCAAGAACACGGGAGTGGGTTGCCATTTCCTTCTCCAATGCATGAAAGTGAAAAGTGAAAGTGAAGTCGCTCAGTCGTGTCCAGCTCTTCGCGACCCCATGGACTGCAGCCCACCAGGCTCCTCCATTCATGGGATTTTCCAGGCAAGAGTAGTGGAGTGGGGTGCCATTGCCTTCTCCACATACACACACTATTATACATAAAATAGATAACTAATAGGGACCTACTATATAGCACAGAGAACTCTGCTCAGTGCTCTGTGATAGCCTATATGGGGAAAGAATCTAAAAAAGAATGGATATTTGTCTATGTGTTAGTATTTTTTATAGTTGGCATTTAACACATATCCATATCTGGTAGAATAAAGAAGTGAATGAATAAAATCACAATAGCAACACATCAAATAAAGTTGATAGTTGATGGCCAGAAACATGCCATCTTGGAGACATATTTCTTTTGAATAGACTAAAATAAAATACTGGTGCCATCCAATTGTCTCAGTTATAATTCTCCCATATTTGGCCCTCACCTCTCAGCTGGCAAAATTCCTGCAAGACTTTATTAGCTTTTTTACTTCTCCCTTTTTCTGACTTCAAATTTTTCTCATCATTAAGCAATTCATTACATTTTCAGATCAAAATTCCCCTTGAATTGTGATAGAAAAAATTGAGGTGTAAAAATAAAAGTCATTTTCAAGGCCACTGCCGTGACTCAGCTGCTGAAAAGACTTCAAATTGAGCTTTCAATATTCTGACATAAAGCCCCAAAAAGTATCATAATTATTGTTTGATCACCACCAAGAAGCTTTCCAAGTGACCTTGTCCAGAATAGAATCTTAGTCATTTCTCAACCAGACAGTGCATGAACAAGTCTATGTGCTATCTGAGACTGATCCAGGTGTACTAGGTAGAAATAAAAGAAATACTTCTTTTTTTCAATTCAATGAAAAATTTCTCACTTTTTGGGTGGATCTGTATCAAGAAGCTTGTTTCATTTATATATATGTACTTTTTCTTACTGAGTTTACAATTTATTTGATATTCAGTTTGGATTTTTTCAAATAAAGAACATGAAAGTTTGGGAAAGCTTTCTCAATACCACACAAAACAAAATATTTCTTCAACACAGAATTTGCCACCCATGGGGTTTTTTTCTAAATAACTGTACAGAATTTTAATGAAAGTAATTATATTCAGAATAAATTGCATTCTCCAAATTAAGAATCATAAAATGTTTGCTAAGTATCCAATTTTAATGTCCTGGAAAAAATTTTGTGTATTTCTTAACCAGAGTTATGGGTTATGGAGGAGCATATTAAATGAGATTAAGTTCCAAAGCCAAATAATTAACCAAAAAAAGAAGAAAAATTTTGTTTTGTGTGTTTGTTTTATATGACCCCCAATATTTAATACATTTAAATCTCATATTCTAATTATCTCAATATTATTAAATAAAGTTAGCTTGACAATAAACACAAGTTCCCAAATAAGTATTACATCACTCTTAGGGTATAAAACTATTTCTTCTCCAATGTTTACCTATTTTGCTTTTCCTGTTTTGTTTTACCTGCTTTGTTTTTCATCTACAACACTGACATTTTTAATAGACACAGTAATTAATTACAAAGCATTTAATTTTCACACAAGAAATATCAATTTCAGTGCTGTTCTCGAAGTACAAATAAGCTCCTGAAGAACAGTGCTTTCACTCAGTTGAAAGCAGATTTTAACCTGAATGTCACAGCACAAGAGAAATGTAGAAAAGGGAGTGGTCCTCCCTGGCTGTGCTCTCTGTGCTGTGCTCCATCATGTCTGACTCTTTGCAAAGCCATGGACTGTAGCCCACCAGGCTCCTCTGTCCATGGGATTTTCCAGGCAAGAATACTAGAGCAGGTTGCCATTTTCTCCTTCAGGGGATCTTCCCAAACCGGGGATGAAACCTGGGTCTCTTGTGTCTCCTACATTAGCAAGTGGGTTCTTAACAGCTGAGCCACCTGGAAGAGATGAAAGTTGAGCTTACCTACTGAAGACTGAGAAGATAGCAAGGGTTTGAGATATTTAGAAATATGGAGGTTGGGTATAAGTTATGATGAAAACTCTAAAGAAAACTCTTTGAAGAAATTAGTGTATAAAAGAAAAGAGAAAGCTAAAAACTAATTCTTGAGACACTCCACTGACTGGGATGTAGGAAAGGAACTGCCAGTGAGAAAAAATTGAGGATGTTGTGGTGACATAAAGTAGGGTAAGAGTTTTCAAAGAAGCAGTTCTGAATAGAATTGCATGCCACTGAAAGCCCACGAGGTTGAGAATTTTAAAAGGCCAAATTCATCACTAACAACCTTCCCATAACCAGTTATAGGAGGCTAAGTTTCCATGTCAAAGTTTATAAACAAAACAAAAAATGGAAAAATGAAAGTGAGTGTAGGCTGTCTCTTGGCAGAGTTGATCATGAAAAGGAATAGAATAAATTCAAAGTTCATTAATTAGGTATCAAGATCCAAAGAAATATGTTAATTTGTTTAAAGTAATTGACCTCTAGGCATGACTAATGGCAAGAAAGAATTTTTAAAAGAAGAAAACAAAAAGAAAGATTGAGGACCCTAAGGAGAATGGGTATGATGTGGTGTGAACACAATCCTTGAAAAACTCCATTCAAGGATGGATTCCAAAGCAGAGAAGAAAAATTGACTTTAGAAATTAAAATAATAATAATAGCAGTTAACATTTACTGAGCAGTGGTGATGTGCAAGTAAAAGTTGTTCAATCTTGTCCAACTCTTTGCAACCTCATGGACTATACAGTCCATGGAATTTTCCAAGCCAGAATACTGGAGTGGGTAGCCTTTCCCTTCTCCAGGGGATCTCCCCAACCCAGGGATCAAACCCAGGTCTCCCACACTGTGAGTGGATTGTTTACCAGCTGAGCCATAAGGGAAGCCCCCAGTGATGTGCAAAGGGATCTACATTATCTCTTTAAATATTTATAAAAACCTTACAAGATAGATATCATCATTCCCACTTCATCTATGAGGAAATTGAAGCTAAAAGTTAATTAACTTGCCTAAGATCACCCAGAAAGTATGAGGCAGTATTCATACACAAGCTTACCCAACTTCTAGCTTAAAAACTCTAATTTTTAAGAAAAATTATTTCTGATTAATTGCCTGGTATCACAAAACACATTTCTCATTCAGTGAAATTGGTAGAAGTTTTATTCTTAAAATGAATCTACAAACACATAATTTGGATCCCCACAACTTCTGATATTGAAAATACAGATTCTTCATCCAATGTATGCTACTTATAATACTCAGAGAGACTCTGAGTTGGAGAAGAATAAACCCTTATTCCTGGAGCAATCTCCTTTTAAGGAGCAGTCCTTTGATTTCCATGGGCAGGGCGCATCCATTGAAAATTTATGTGAAGCTGATTTTAATAATCTTACTTCAAGGAGCCAAAAGAAATACTTTTCTACCATGCTACAGCTGTATGGATATTGGAGCACTGTGCAAACCCCAAGCTTACATCTCTCTCCACAGCCATCTCCAACCACCTGAAGTTCTTTCCTAGAGAGGAAAGTGAACAACAAAAGTTGTCATTAAACTAAAGAGAATATCTCAATCATCATCCCTTTGCTAAATTCAAAGGATGCTTTTCAATCTTTTCTCACTTCTCTATAGAGTTTGAAGCTCTTCCACACATAGCCTTTTTTTGGAAGTTCTCACCCCCTTTTGTTTTATTGAGTATGGTCAACCCTGGATTATTTTCCACCTACCTGGTTTTTCCTTCTTTTCTCTTCTCATTGGCTCTTCTTCTTCCCATCTTTTAAATGTTGGAGCTACCTCTACTCCTCCTTTTCTTTCTCTTTCTTCACACTGTCACTAAAAGATTGCATTCTCTGTAAGGACTTGAAATATTACCTTTATGCTAATGAATTCCAGAAGCATATCTTTAGCTTGGACCTCTCTGTTGAGCTTCAGATCCGTTGGTACAACTCTCAACCTCCCATGTGCTTGTCCTATAGAAAGTACCCCATCATTTTCCTAATAACCTGTTCCTCTTATGTGGCCACTCCTTTGATGAAACTGTCAACCAATACAGAAAACTAGCAATCATCTTTGAAGTTTTCTTCTTTGTTCATCTCCTCTTCCAATTTAATCCAGTCATCAAATTCCAACATCACTCAGATCTTCTCTTCCTCTTCATCCACATCATGACTATCATATTTGGGAACTCATTTCTTCTTGCATAATTTAGTTTTCAACAGCAAAATCTGGTTTTCCTACCTCCTCCAGTCCCAATCACTTCAAATCTAGTCTCCATGTGTCTGTGCTAAGTTGCTTAAGTTGTGTCCAACTCTTTGCAACCCTATGGACTATAACCATCAGGCTCCCCTGTCCATGGGATTCTCCAGCCAAGAATACTGGAGTGGATCGCCATGCCCTTCTCCAGAGGATCTTCCCAACCCAGGGATCAAACCCATGTCTCGTGTCTCCTACACTGACAGGTAGGTTCTTTACCACTAGTGCCACCTGGGAAGCCCATCCAAAGTGATCATTTTTTTTTAATTTCATATCTGACCATGTTATTCTAATTCATAAAATCCTCAAAGTCTTCCTATTAATTTATGGGTAGAATCCAATCTTTTAAGGGTGTCATATAATGGTTTCATATAAGGTCTCTACCCAACCAAGATCACTCCTCAGTTTCCACTGTGGGTGCCAACTACACAAAATAACGTGTCATTTCCAGTATATGAATATACCCCTCCCAATGCCTGAAATGTGGTTTTCTTCCATCACTATTGACTGACTCATTTATCAGCATGATCAGTTTCTGCAGGGTACCATGTCTTATCCCATCCATCAAGTTTGTCTCCCCCATATTAGTGCCCATGCTTTCTTCCACCATAATCTGCTTGATCAACTACTAACGAGTTTACCACTATGTCTAGAAGTTTAGTGCTTTTGTTACCAAGCTAAGTTCTTCTTGCCTGATGCACCACAAGCCAAAATGCTGAGACTCAGAGGTGTGTGGCAAAGAAAGGGTTTATTTGAAAGGCAGCCAAGCATGGAAACAAGAGAAAAATCTCAGATCCACTTCCCTAAAGGCAAAGGGCTTGGGGTATTGATGGGACAAAGAGTAAAGAAGCAAGGTGGTCTGAGGAGTGGGGAGCACAGGGAGCATAGGGAAAGGTGATTGGAGAAAGGGGCCATAGTCATCAATCTTGTGCAGCCACAGACCTCTACACTCAAAACCACATCTTTCTAAATTCCATATATATGCATTAGTATACTGTATTGGTGTTTTTCTTTCTGGCTTACTTCACTCTGATGCTTGGGGCTGGTGCACTGGTACAACCCAGAGGGATGGTACGGGGAGGGAGGAGGGAGGGGGGTTCAGGATAGGGAAGACGTGTTATACCTGTGGCAGATTCATGTTGATGTATGGCAAAACCAATACAATATTGTAAAGTAATTAACCTCCAATTAAAATAAATAAATTTATATTTAAAAAAAAAAACGCACATTTGCACATGCCAAGTTGCAGGGTTGGTGGTCCCATCCAGTCTTCACCAGCTCAACTCAAACTAGACACAGTTGTTTCTGGAAAACAACTTATGGTTTAAGCAGACATCTTATTGCTTCAGCTACCTGCAACCTGAAGGATGTGCAAAGCTTTTGTGGCAACAATCAAAATGACCTTGACTAGTAAAGGCAGGTAAAAGGTGAAATGGATTTAACAAATGATTACCCATGGTTTCACCCTGAAGGCAAAAAAAAATATATATATATATATATATATACAGTACTTGGAGGCAGCAGGCATATTAGTTAAGAACACCAGATTCATAACAAGATAAACTCAGATCTGAATCCTGAAGCCTCCACTTACTTAATAATTGTGTGTATGTGTATAGAACGGGGCAGCCAGGCTCACTTCTTTAAACTCCAGTCTCTGTAAAATATGTTTCAATAATATCTTTTTTAGGGTTTCTTTTAAGATTAAAACAAAATAGTACATAGGCTTTGTACTATAGAATGACATCATCTTGCCCAACTAGTAACTGGTACATAGTAGATATTTAAAGGGTACAGACATTTGCTATGGAATGCCCCCTGGTTGACAGCAGTGGTCAATGAAATCTTGAAGCAATAGCAAGCAAACAGAATTGATAGAGCCTTCAGAATTTTGATACACTTTTATTGATCCTAGAGTGACTGAGTGATTGCAGCATTGACAAAAGGCTAGACAAAGTCTCAAGCTCGGCTTTAAGGAAGATGCTTTCATGAGGATTTGTGCTTTTATCTCATAATAAAAAGTTCCCTCCAAGCTCAATCCCTCTGTAATCGCCATAAAATCTACATCCCATTGTATGAGATGTATTACTTGTCAGGAATAAGAAACATGATCCCTCATATCCAATCTTTGCTCCCAGTTCAGAGAGACTGTCATTGGGGCACATTATCTTCTTATAGGCTTCTGATGTGACCTCTGCTCTCATCATTTACTCTTGGGAAAGTCCCCAGATGGCTTTATATCCTACTGATAACACATGAAAAGATGAAGATATTTGCTCTAAATCTACTGAATAAACATTATAAAAGGAACTGTAGGTCAACCCAAGATTTTCTTTTTTTTTTTCTTTTTTTTAAATTTATTTATTTTAATTGGAGGCTAATTACTTTACAATATTGTATTGGTTTTGCCATATATCAACATGAATCCGCCACAGGTGTACACATGTTCCCCATCCTGAACCCCCCTCCCACCTCCCTCCCCGTACCATCCCTCTGGGTCATCCCAGTGCACCAGCCCCAAACATCCTGTATCCTGCATCGAACCTGGACTGGCGATTTGTTTCTTATATGATATTATACATGTCTCATTGCCATTCTCCCACATCATCCCACCCTCTCCCTCTCCCACAGAGTCCAAAAGATGATTTTTCTTATCCAAAGATAAAGCCAGATCTTAGAGAGCTATGAAGAATTGATTTTCTGAAATAAAGAAAAGGAAGATGATTCTTCCCTCCCCCCCTTTTTTTTAATTGGCATATAGTTGACTTACAATGCTAGCTTCAGGTGTGCTACAAAGTGACTTAGTTATACATATACATATATCTGCTTGCAGTGCAGGAGATCCGGGTTCAATCCCTGGGTTGGGAAGATCCCCTGGAGAAGGAAATGGCAACCCACTCCAGTTTTCTTGCCTGGAGAATTCCATGGACTGGGAAGTCTGGTAGGCTACAGTCCATGTGGTTGGAAAGAGTCGGGCATGACTGAGCAACTAACACACACATATATCTATTAAAAAGAAAGATGAGGGCTTCCCTAGTGGCTCAGTGGCAAAGAATCTGCCTGCCAATGCAGGAGATACTGGTTCCATCCCTGAGCTGGGAAGATCCCATGTGCCACGGAGCAATTAATACCATGCACCACAACTGGGAGCTGCAACTACTGAGCGTATGTGCTGTAACTACTGAAGCCCACGTGCCTAGAGCCCAAGCTTCACACAAGGATAGCCACCACAGTGAGAGGCTGCGCAGCGCAACTACAGAGAAGCCGTGGAGCATCAAAGATCCTACACAGCCAAAAATAAAAGGAAAATAAGCTTTTTGTAAAAATAAAAAAAGAGTTTTCTGATTTCAAATATTTACCCTTTGAGTTCAGCTCAATCTTTATTTGAATAACCCCCTCTGAAGGCCAATTAAAGGTTTGTAAAATAAATAAAATGCATTTATGATATTCTCCAGTGTGTTTCTCTATGCCTTAGCAAACAATTTTTCTAAAGACACTTGTTCATACAACTACAGGGATGAAGTCTTTTCATAAGGAATGAAACTTAAGGTCTAGGCCAATTGATTTTCTGGCTGTATTACTAAATCTTTTAGCGTGATCAGAGGTAATCTCTTTGGCTATCCATAAATACCAGGAGTTCAGACTAATCCTTTCTGAAGGGACAAGGGAAAATCCTTCTAAAGTCCTCTGGATTGGAAATAAATATTTGCTTGTACATTTATGCCGATTGTCTAAGATAAAAACCCAGCTAATAACATACATTTCATATTCCATTGAAGTCACATATTCCTTTGCTTGGCTACTGGTTTTTCACAATCTAATTGGCTAACATGAAATAAATTTCCATTCTGAAAGCCAAGTTTCTCAAGAGAAAGAATACTTCTTTTTAAAAATAGTTGGCCTTCATAATAGTTTACAGAAGAAAAGAAAAAGAACCCCCATATGTCATTCCATTTAATTCTTGTCTTGGCCAGTGATTATTTGGTGATAAGGGAAAGCATTTTCTCTAACAAAGGCAAATAAAAGGAGTTTTGTTGTAAGGCTACAAAAGGAAATTTTCATGGATATTCATAGGTAAGATATAAAGTGTAGTAAGCCCCCTTAGAGACAGATCAGGAGATGAAAATTGAGAAATTGAGGTCATCTCTCTCGGTCAACATGATTTCTCACCTCCTTCTCTCTAAAATAGACTTTATCTCCTGATTCCTAATCTAAACCAATGAAACAATGGTTTTCATTCAGCATGAGTAATTGCCATGAATCATATCAAAATTTGCAGGAATATACCTCTTCAGGCCATTTTCTTTAAAAAGAAATTATAAGTACAGTAGATCTTTGATGTTTCATGAGCTCCTCCATTCTTTTTGCTACACGGGGCCTCATTACCCTTTATCAAATGGCAGATTCCCTCTACCTAGTCCATAGAATCTGGATGCAAGATGGGTGCTCACATGGTAATGAGGAAGAAAAAAGAATCACCATTCTAGTCAACAAAGTCAGTGAAAGTTGGCCTCTTGTAAATGGCTTGATGAGAAATAAAGTTTTCCTGGGTCACAGAGGAGAGACAGGGAGTTGAACCATAAGAATATGCTGTTTTATGATCAAAAAAGATCAAACATCATCAATTTTATGTGATTCAACTTAATAAAAATATATAACTGACAAATCATTTGGATTATTGCTACTAGAGCTGGTAAAATTGTGTCAATGTATTTGTTTTGTTGTTGCTGTTCAGTCACCCAGTTGTGTCTGACTCTTTGCTATCCCATGGATTGCAGCACGCCAGGCCTCCCTGCCCCTCACTATCTCCCAGAGTTTATCCAAGTTCATGTCCATTGAATCAGTGATGCCATTCAACCATCTCATCCTCTATCGTCCCCTTCTCCTCCTGCCCTCAATCTTTCCCAACATCAGGGTCTTTTCCAATGAGTCAGCTATTCTCATCAGATGGCCAAAGTACTGGAGCTTCAGCTTCAGCATCAGTCCTTCCAGTGACTATTCAGAGTTGATTTCCTTCAGGATTGACTGCTTTGATCTCCTTGAATTAAACCATCGTGCTTTTCACCTCAATATTTTTTTTTTTCTTGCAGAATATCTGGAATAATCTTTCTATTCATTAATAAGGGTTTTCTCAGTTTTCTGAGTTCATATTTTTCTTCCACCTAATCAAAAAAAATCCAGAGTTCCTGATTATGGGACAATCAAAGGTTATTTTCTCTTAATTACTTTTCATTAAAAACTAGTCAGTTTATTTTTCCAAAACAAAAATGCATGTTCTTAGAGAACAAACTATGATTATCAAAGGGGAAAGGGGTAAGTGAGGGGGGGAATAAATTAGGAGTTTGAGATTAACAGATACACACTACTACATATAAAATAGATGAAGCATAAAGCAAAGACCTACTGTATAGCACAGGGAATTACATTAAATATCTTATAATAACACATAATGGAAAAGAATCTGAAAAGATATATATGCTGCTAAGTTGCTTCAGTCGTGTCCGACTCTGTGCGACCCCATAGGCGGCAGCCCACCAGGCTTCACCGTCCCTGGGATTCTCCAGGCAGGAACACTGGAGTGGGTTGCCATTTCCTTCTCCAAAAACAAGATATATATATGTATAAGTATACTTATATAAGATATATGTATATATGTCATGTATGGATGTGAGAGTTGTACCATAAAGAAAGCTAAGCACCAAAGAATTGATGCTTTCAATCTATGGTGCTGGAGAAGACTCTTGAGAATCCCTTGGAGAGCAAAGAGATCACACCAGTCAATTCTAAAGGAAATCAACCGTAAATATACATTGGAAGGACTGATGCTGAAGATGAAGTTCCAATACTTTGGCCACCTGATGGGAAGAGCTGACTCATTGGAAAATACCCTAATGATGGGAAAGATTGAAGGCAAAAGGAGAAGAGAGTGGCAGAGGATAAGATGGTTAGATAGCATCACTGACTCAATGGACATGAATTTGCTCAAACTCAGGGAGATAGTGAAGGACAGGAAAGCCTGACACACTGCAGTCCACAGGGTCACAAACAGTCAGACATGACTTAGCAACTGAACAACAGCAAATATATATATAAGAGAATCTAGAAAGGTATACAAATACAAACATATTTTTAAAACTGAATCACTTTTCTACATACCTAAACATTGTAAATCAATTATATTTCAAATAAATAAATAAAACTGTTCCCAAAAAAAAGTTAACTAATAAATGAAGAAAACCAAAAAAGCACATACACTTATTTATTTGTTCTCCTCTGTTAGGGCAGAGATACAATAGGAGGGAAAAGAAAGACAGAGTCCCTTTTGGACTTTTGAGTACTTATAATCTAGTAGGAAACAGAGACAATAACCAAAGGATCCCATGCTGCTTCTGCTGCTGCTGCTGCTGCTAAGTCGCTTCAGTCGTGTCCGACTCTGTGCGACCCCATAGACAGGAGCCCAACAGGCTCCCCTGTCCCTGGGATTCTCCAGGCAAGAACACTGGAGTGGGTTGCCATTTCCTTCTCCATTGTGTGAAAACGAAAAGTGAAAGTGAAGTCGCTCAGTCGCATCCGACTTCTAGCGACCCCATGGACTGCAGCCTACCAGGCTCCTCCATCCATGGGATTTTCTAGGCAAGAGTACTGGAGTGGCTTGCTATTGCCTTCTCCAAGGATCCCATGAATAAATCATAATTAAGGTGATTTCTCTGAAGGAGAATAACACTCTGAAAACATGGGGGTGGTGCAAGCAGGGGAATGTGTCTTATGACCAGAAGGCATATCATTGGAACAAAGAGAGGGCAAAAAATCTGTGTAGCCAAATGAAGAGGAGCCTGATGTGAAAAGGGACTGCTAATTTAACCAATGAACCTGTTGGGGAGGGGCAATAATCACTCAATTATGTCTGACATTTTTCACCCACATGGACTGTAGTTCACCAGGCTTCTGCCCATGGAATTCTTCAAGCAAGAATACTGGAATGGGTTGCCATTCCCTTCTCCAGGGGATCTTCTCCAGGGGTCGAATCCAGGTCTCCCGCATTGCAGGCAGATTCTTTACTGAGCCATCAGGGAAGCCCCCAAATTTTTAGAAGTTCAGCTCAGTTCAGTTGCTCACTCGTGTCCAACAATTTGCAACCCCATGAAGCGCAGCACACGAGGCCTCCCTGTCCCAAACCCATGTCCATTGAGTCAGTGATGCCATCCAACCATCTCATCGTCTGTCGTCCGCTTCTCCTCCTGCCCTCAATCTTTCCCAGCATCAGGGTCTTTTCAAATAAGTCAGCTCTTCCCATCAGGTGGCCAAAGTATTGGAGTTTCAGCTTCAACATCAGTCCTTCCAATGAACACCCAGGATTGATCTGCTTTAGGATGGACTGGTTGGATCTCTTTGTAGTCCAAGGGACTCTCAAGAGTCTTCTCCAACACCACAGTTCAAAAGCATAAATTCTTCGGCACTCAGCTTTCTTTATAGTCCAACTCTCACATCCATATATGATGCTGGAAAAATCATAGCCTTGATTAGATGGACCTTTGTTGGCAAAGTAATGTCTCTGCTTTTTAATATGCTATCTAGGTTGGCCATAACTCTTTCCAAGGAGTAAGCATCTTTTAATTTCATGGCTGCAATCACCATCTGCAGTGATTTGGGAGCCCAAAAAACAGTCTGACACTGTTTCCACTGTTTCCCCATCTATTTCCCATGAAGTAATGGGACCAGATGCCATGATCTTAGTTTTCTGAATGTTGAGCTTTAAGCCAACTTTTTCACTCTCCTCTTTCAATTTCATCAAGAGGCTTTTAAGTTCCTCTTCACTTTCTGCCATAAGGGTGGTGTCATCTGCATATCTGAAGTTATGGATATTTCTCCCAGCAATCTTGATTCCAGCTTGTGCTTCTTCCAGCCTAGCGTTTCTCATGATGTACTCTGCATGTAAGTTAAATAAGCAGGGTGACAATATACAACCTTGACGTACTGCTTTGCCAATTTGGAACCAGTCTGTTGTTCCATGTCCAGTTCTAACTGTTGCTTCCTGACCTGCATATACGTTTCTCAAGAGGTAGGTCAGGTGGTCTGGTATTCCCATCTCTTTCAGAATTTTCCAGTTTATTGTGATCCACACAGTCAAAGGCTTTGGCATAGTCAATAAAGCAGAAGTAGATGTTTTTCTGAAACTCTTTTGCTTTTTTGATGATCCAGCAGATGTTGGCAATTTGATCTCTGTTTCCTCTGCCTTTTCTAAAATCAGCTTGAACATCTGGAAGTTCACAGTTCACTTATTACTGAAGCCTGACTTGGAGAATTTTGAGCATTACATTACTAGCGTGTGAGATAAGTATAATTATGCATTGATTATCTGAATCTCCAGACTGCCAGCCTGCTCTGTAGATTCCAGTCTTGCCTGCCCAGTGACAACCCACTCCAGTACTCTTGCCTGGAAAATTCCATGGATGGAGGAGCCTGATAGGCTATAGTCCATGGGGTCACAGAGTCTGACACAAATGAGCGACTTCACTTTCTTTATTTTGGAGAAGGAAATGGCAACCCACTCCAGTGTTCTTGTCTGGAGAATCCCATGGATGGAGGGGCCTGGTGGGCTACAGTCTATGGGATTGCAAAGAGTTGGACACGACTAACCAACTAACACACACACACACACACAAGCATATAAGCCAATTCCTTAAAATAAATTCCTCTCTCTCCCCCCTCTATCTCTCTCTCTCATTCTCTGTCTCTGCTTTGTCATATAGATAGATGAAAAATAGAAGATAGATGACAGATAGATAAATAGATGATAGCTATATAGACATAAGTACTATGAGTTCTGTTTCTCTGGAAAAAAAATATATCAAATACATCAGTATATCCATAATATTATCATCTCTACAAATAATCAATATAAAAATTATTAACAAGGTATTTTACATTCTTTTTCATTCTAAGTCTTCAAACTCTGGATTGTATCCTGTGCTTATAGTGCATCTCAATTTGAATTGGCCACGTTTCAAGTGCCCAATAGCCACTGGCTATATGTAGGTAGCCTGTGGTGTTGGAGAAGACTCTTGAGAGTCCCTTGGACTGCAAGGAGATCCAACCAGTCCATTCTGAAGGAGATCAGCCCTGGGATTTCTTTGGAAGGAATGATGCTAAAGCTGAAACTCCAGTACTTTGGCCACCTCTTGCGAAGAGTTGACTCATTGGAAAAGACTCTGATGCTGGGAGGGATTGGGGGCAGGAGGAGAAGGGGACGACCCAGGATGAGATGGCTGGATGGCATCACGGACTCGATGGACGTGAGTCTGAGTGACCTCCGGGAGATGGTGATGGACAGGGAGGCCTGGCGTGCTGCAATTCATGGGGTCGCAAAGAGTTGGACACGACCGAGCGACTGAACTGAACTGATATGTAGATAGTGACTATCATATTACACAGTGTAGGGCTAGAACAAAGCAACTACGTGAAGCATAATAGAAACCAGAATGTGTGTGAAACCATAGACATAAGTTTGAACTCTGTCACTAAGGCTAAGTGAATGCTAGCTATGATATCTGTTCTCCTAACTGGAGAAACTCTCTGAGCCTAAGTGTCCTCATACATAACTGAGGGATAACCGTATGTATCTAAGAAAGCTGTTGTGAATATCCATCATAAAGTCTTTAACAGAGTGCCTAGTAAACCATACAATCCCCATAAACATCAGGCACTTTCCTTTTCCTCCTAATCTTCAATCTGTTCTCCTGACTTCACTCTTTAATAAAAGTGTCTGTGTTTGTTTCATATTTGTTCAATAAATGCTTGTGGAATTAATGCACAGCCTTTTGTTGTCACGGTGGAGTATAACCATTTGTTGATTTATATTTTCTTTTAATACATGCGTCTTAGAAAACGCTTTTGCAGGACTTGTGGAACTGTTGACACTGTAGTGGAGAGATGAGTCAAGCTTACATTTGGGATTTGAGAGAAGAATCTATTAAGCTGGCCTTCCCAGGTGACACTAGTCGTAAAGAATCCAACAATGCAGGAGACACAAGACATGAGGGTTCAATCCCTGGGTCAGGAATATCCTCTGGAGGAGGAAATGGTAACTGACTCCAGTATTCTTGTCTTGGAAATCCCATGGACAGAGAAAGCCTGGTGGGCTAGAGTCCACGGGGTCATGAGTTTTGACAGGACTAAGCCACTGAGCACACAACTGAGCACAGAGCATCTACTAACCTAAAACAAATGTGGCAACATCACAAGGAAAACCAGCCAGGTGAGATCAACCACAGACATCTCTGACATAAGAGGACACCAGCTTTTTAAGTTCATTATTTCATATAGTTTTTCATTACTGAGGACAGATCTGACAACTGTTATTGATGGGAATGCATCCTCATTAAAAAAAAAAAAAATTAGGAAACACATTCACACTGAGTCACAGAAAAAATTTAGGGTAGCTGAAAACATTTTTCCTCTGCCAGTGAGTGTATTAAGGACCTAACTCATTTACAACAGTAAAATGTTCTTGTAACTGCCATTTCATGGAGACACCTAATGTATCTAGTCACGGTTGTCTAGACACAGAACAAATAAGAGGTGTATAGATGGAGAAAGAGATTAATTATAAGGAAGAAGCTCACATGATTATGAAGGCTGACAAGTCCCAAGATCTTCAGCAAGATCTTCAGCAAGCTAGAAACTCAGGAGAACTGATGGTGTGGTTCCAGTCTGAATACGAGCAGGAAGACCCAAAAAGACCCATTGTTCCAGTAAGAGTCTGAACATAGGAGAGAGGAAAAAAAAAACCTGATGCCTCAGCTCAAAGGCAGGCAGGAAGAAGGCTTTTTCTCTCATGCAGGAGGTTCAGCCTTTTGTTCTATCCAAGCCTTCAACTGATTGGATGAGGCCCATCCACATGGCTGGAGGAAATCTGCTTCACTCAGTCTACCAATTCAAATGTCAGTCTCATCAACAAACACCCTCACTGACATCATCATCAACATCAATAATGTGTGACCAAGTGTCTGGCCACCCCATGACCCAGTTAAGCCAGCACATGTAATCAACCATCACACCTGGCCAGGTATAATTTGCAACAATTGCATATGTTGGAGCTTAAAGAAAAAGAAAGAAAAGAAAGTGAAGTCACTCAGTCATGACCAACTCTTTGCGACCCCATGGACTATAGCCTACATGCTCCTCAGTATATGGGATTTTCCAGGCAAGAGTACTGGAGTGGGTTGCCATTTCCTTCTCCAGGGGATCTTTCTGACCCAGGGATCGAACCCGGGTCTCCCACATTGTAGACAGATACTTTACTGTCTGAGCCACCAGGGAAGTCCATATGTTGGAGCTGAATATGTCAATAAAGCATTCCTTGAGCAAGGATGCTAAATGCTTTCTTTTTTCCTCCTTGATTTGCTACTTCTCAGTACACTGTTTTCTTTCCCTCTTCCTCATGTAAGTGGTACACCACTCCATGCCATGCATTTTACCAGGTACTCTTTCACACTGTCCCCATAAGAAATAAGATCTCATCAAAGTGGCAACAGCCTTGAGGAGGCCACTGAAGCCCAATCAATTGCTCAGCATTGTCTGTTTAAAAATTCCATTTCCTCAGATATCCCAGACTTGGTCAGACTTGGGAATTGAAACTCATACAAACTACGTTCAAGAGAGTTCTGTACAAACCAGGAAAAAAAATCTCTTGTTAATTATAGCATATAACTGCCAGAGAGTCCTCTAGCCAAAACATTCCTTTCTTGCAAATTTATATCAGAAATCAAATTATAATCAAAATATTACTTACTTGAATATGAATTCAGAGTAAGTGGGGGTTGATTTAAACAAAATGTTCAATGGCATCAAGCAAAGAATAACTAATGCTACAATTTCAGGAATCAGCACCAGAAAGGACAAATCTCAGGAACAAATTTCTCTAGAATTCTCTGCCAAAGTGTACTTCATAGATTATTTGTTTTGTTCTTTCATATGCCAGACTGACCAACTCCCTTTTTTTTTACAACTTATTCCTTCTTTTAGAAATATTTAACAGGTTACACCATAGTTTTGAATACCACAGTTCAAAAGCATCAATTCTTCAACGCTCAACTTTCTTTATAGTCCAACTCTCACAACCATATATGACTACTGGGAAAACCATGTCTTTGACTAGATGGACCTTTGTTGGCAAAGTAAGGTCTCTGCTTTTTAATAAGCTGTCTAGGTTGGTCATAGCTTTTCTTCCAAGGAGCAACTGTCTTTTAATATCATGGCTGCAGTCACCATCTGCAGTGATTTTGGAGCCCAAGAAAATAGTTTCTCACTGTTTCCATTGTTTCCCCATCTATATGCCATGAAGTGATGGGACCAGATGCCACGATCTTCATTTTCTGAATGTTGAGCTTTAAGCCAACTTTTTCACTCTCCTCTTTCTCTT
Organism: Cephalophus harveyi; assembly: GCA_006410635.1. Classification (NCBI taxonomy): domain Eukaryota; kingdom Metazoa; phylum Chordata; class Mammalia; order Artiodactyla; family Bovidae; genus Cephalophus; species Cephalophus harveyi. Next base: position 241,277 of record SJYT01051796.1, on the reverse strand, counting down.
TCATCAAGAAGCTCTTTAGTTCTTCTTCGCTTTCTGCCATAAGGGTGGTGTCATCTGCATAGCTGAGGTTAGTGTTATTTCTCCCAGCAATCTTGATTCCAGCTTGGGCTTCACCAAGCCTGGCATTTTGCATAATGTACTCTGCATATAAGTTAAATAAGCAGGGTGACAATATACACCTGATTTGGAACCAGTCTGTTGTTCCATGTCCAGTTCTAACTGTTGCTTCCTGACTGGCATACAGATTTCTCAGGATTCAGGCCAGGTGGTCTGATATTCCTATCTCTTTAAGTGGTGTTGCAGAAGACTCTTGAGAGTCCCTTGGACTGCAAGGAGATCAAACCAGTAAATCTTAAAGGCAATCAGTCCTGAATATTCATTGGAAGGACTGATGCTGAAGCTGAAGCTCCAATACTTTGGTGACCTGATGCAAGAACTGCTTCACTGGAAAAGACCCTGATGCTGGGAAAGATTGAAGGCAGGAAGAGAAGGAGACAACAGAGGATAAGATGGATGGATGGCATCACTGACTCGATGGACATGAGTTTGAGCAAGCTCCTGGTGTTGGTGACGCACAGGGAAGCGTGGAGTGCTGCAGTCCATGGGTTCACAAAGAGTCGGACATGACTGAGCAACTCAACTGACTGAACAGGTTACAAGTCAAGTCTTATTCTCTTTTTAATAAATGGTTCAGTCTCAGTAAGATAATTTCCACTCTTAACTTTCTCAAATTTTCAAAGAGGTCACTGTTGACATTCTTTTCATTAATATCCATTTTATCTTTATAGCAATTCTGCTCTGATAATCTATTGATGATTCATCTTTTGCTATCACAAATTTAATGGCTTAAAGCAGGAACCATTTTTTTTTACTACCACTGCTATTCTCAGCATTTATCAATGTTATTTTCAGCTCAGATTATTGGTATAACTGGCATTGGGATGTTCTAATATCTTAAATGATGTTTGGGGGCTTCTAGAAAAATTTTGGAGGGAGTTAACTTTTTTATTTCCTACTAAACAATCCTCTAAACATTTTTCACTCCTTACCACTTATACAGTCATAACCCTCCTGTGTTTCAGCTTCTTAGAAATACAAAGAGTGACTGACTAATTGGTGTGTTAGATTACCCCATTTTAAGATGTTAATTATGGTTTGAAACAGAAGGTTGCATTCTTTCTTAGATAAGACCATTCTTCAATGCCTTAAGCTAAAATTGTTGGTAGATTTTAAATACAAACATCAAAACAGTGTAGATAGAAAAAAAAAATTGGTCTGGGGAGGGGACATTGAATTTAAATGTAAATTCATTTACAGGAAGACACAGGTTGACTCACAAGACGCAATTCTTTGGTAGAAACTGCCCTTTGGTGACAGACAGCCCAGGAAGATAAATTTATACTTAAAGGTTTTTTTAATCACATTAGCCTTTGTAAGGGGTTATAATCTCCAGCCGAATTCCCATTCTACAAATAATGTTAAATGGAAGAATCACAAGGCACAGAGGCACCTAGCATTAGACCTCATACCTTATGATACCATGCATTGCTACTTGAAGGATCTCTTAAGGATCTCATTAGATTCCTGACACTTCTTGGTTACTAGAATGCTGAGACTTCAGAGCACATTTTTTTTTCTCGTGGTTTTCAATAGAAAACCATGAAGTACAAAAAAATTGCTTTTAACCTGCTGTGTTGATTTATTCAACAAATATTTGTTGAACATTGCTGCATGCCAGGAACTGGCAAAGGTCCAGGAGACACTGCAATGAGCAGATGTGACAGCTGCCCCAGGGAAGCTTGAAGTATCAATAAAGGCTTCCAAGCCTGGAGTTATGTTGGAACTTTCCATATGGTTCTTTCCTTCCTTCTTTTTTTCTTTCTTCCTCCCTTTTTTTTTTATTCTTTCTCTAGCTAGCAGCTAGCTATCATCATCTTTCTACCATAGTGCAATGATTAGCAGAACAAATTCTAGAGGTATAGGATTCATAAACCAGTTTCATAAAGAAAAAGAGTTTTGAAAGAATGATAGATAGATGGATAAATGCGAGAAGAAATCATAAGCAGTGCTCCTATGTAAAGCAGAACTCTGATAAATTTCACTGCTAATGCCCAGATTCACTCTCTAAGAGCAATTTTTTGGCCACAACTGCATTGTTTTCTTCCTTAAGAAATGGTTTTCACCATATTCTTTACACAATAAACCTTAAATATTTTGTGAATCATTACATTCAACCATATTTTTTCTCCTCCTTAGTGAACTGTTTGCCCGTGAAACAGTTTCACTTTCACTTTTCAAAATGATAGTATTAAAAAAAAGAAGTGAAAGTATGAATCATAATATAATCAGGAGTTCATAGTGAGCTATCCATTTATAACTCAGAAACCACGGGGTATTTCCAAATTGATGTCATTCATAGAAAGAATGCCATATGTTGTGAAAGAGTAAGAAAAATTACCTAGGCCAACTGGGGCATTTAGAAAGCATGTGGGATATTCCCAGCGAATTTTTTTTTTTATCACAAAGATCAAGCTGTATTTCAAATACTTAAACTGACACTCTTCTTGGAAATTACACACTGGATTCTGGGTTATACTTTTCAATTCTGATAATTTAAATGATGTACACTGAAATTTTACTTCAGAAGGCATATACCAATATAAGTACTTTTTTTTAGATGGAAGTGTATTTGACTTACAATATCTTGCTGATTTCTGATATATGCATATATGTGTACATATGTATATATATATATTCTTTTTCATTATAGGTTATTACAAGATTAGACAATATTGAATATAGTTCCTTGTGCTTCAGTATAAATGCTTTTTATAATTCAATGTTTTCTTTTATTTTCTTTAAAAAGCTGTATAAATACTAAAATTACCATGAAATTCTTTGCAGTTGTTTTACTTATAGGATAAAATTATAGCCTATGCTTAAATTATTAAGCTTGATTTTATTTTATTATTCTTTCAGCAGAGGAGAAATAACATTTATTTTTTCCAACTAAACAATTAAAATAGCATTTTTCTTTTCTCTCCACTCTATTGGGTTTTTTAAGAACTTAAAGAAGACTTTAGTATATATTAAATAAATTAGTGACATTACATAGAAGAAATATTACCCAGAAAATATTTTTTTCTGGATTGTCTCCATTTGGTTGGAAAATGCTTTAGCTGTGTTATTTCTGCCATATTGCTGCTATGTTTCTGACTGGTTAATTGTTTTGATCCAGATCCTGATATCCAGTTGTGAGGTCAGGCCTGGTTTATCCTTTTTCCATCAGTTGAATATCCCTGGTGTCCATAGTACAGGGGATTCCACAGAGGTCATCCCACTCACTGATTCAGGAGACACTGCTAGTTTGCTCTCTGGTTTATGGGGCTCATCCATGAGCCCAGCGGTTTACCCACAGTGCTCACTCTTGACTCCTGCTATGAACTGCTTTGCTAACCTCAAGCTTTCAGTGTGGCTGCAGGTAAATCTGCCAATTTGATGGGATAGCCTCATGTGATTGAGGAACAAATTTTAAAATGTATTAAATTCTTCTTCATTCCATATACAATAGAAAGTCCACATGGATTAGACTTAAAGGTTAAAAGCAACCCTCCAAAGTTTTAGAAGAAAATATAGGAGACTACCTCCTAATATTGAAGGAAGGAAAGATTAAAAAAAAAAATTAAAAGGTTCATCAGTTGCAATGCATGTATGACTCTGGTGGGTACTGACAATGGAGGAGGTTATGCATGTATGGGGGCAGGCACTAAATGGGATACCTGGGTACCTTCTGCCCAATTTTACTATGAAACTAGACCACTCTGAAACAAAGGCTAATAAGAATTAAAAAACCAAGCCATTAAGTATAAACTAAAAGGGGAGTAACTTTGATAACATGTTATTTTAAATATCATTCTTTATTTCATTTTTATTTTTATTGGTGTATAGTTGCTTTACAGTGCTATGTTAGTTTCTACCATACAGCAAAGTGAATCACTTATACATGTACATATATCCCCTCTTTGGGGGATTTTCTTCCCATTTAGGTCACCACAGAGCACTGAGTAGGGTTCCCTGTACTAAACAGTAGGTTCTCATTAGTTGTCTATTTTATACATAATATCAATAGTGTATGTATGTCAACTGCAACCTCCCAATTCATCCCATTCCCACTTTCCCTTTGGTATCCGTAAATTTGTTCTCTATTATTCAAGCTTTTGAAGTCCCAGCCACCACAATCAGAGAAGAAAAAGAAACTTTAAAAATCCAAACTGGTAAAGAAGAAGTAAAACTGGCAGTGTTTGCAGATGACATCATACTGTACATAGAAAATCCTAAAGATGCCACCAGGAAACTGCTAGAGCTAATCAATGAATTTAGCAAATTCACAGGATACAAAATTAATACACAGGAATCTCTTGCTTTCCTATACACTAATGATGAAAGATGAGGAAGAGAAATTGAGACTCTCATTTACCATTGCAACAAAAAGAATAAAATACTTAGGAATAAATCTACCTACAGAGGCAAAAGATATGTACACAGAAATACATATCATGCTTTAAACATCATAAACTAAGTCAAAGACAGAGAAAATATTTATAAGGCATTTGAGAAATAATTGCAATCTAGAATATATAAAAATATTCTATAAGTAAGGAAAAGACAAAATCCCAGTAAAGAAATGAATATAAATTTTAGGTCACAGACAAGAAGCTCTGTATGACCAATAAAGATATGAAAAAAATTTTGTAACTTGCTATTAATAGAAATATGCAAATTTTTAAAAGGTACCCTTTCACTTCATCAAACTGGAAAAAATTAAAGTTTGTCGATGACTAGTGATGAAGAAGTAGGGGAGACAGGAACTTTCAAATTCTTAAGTGTTAATTACTGATGATTAATGAGCTTTGAAGTTTTACAGTAGGGATTTTTTGTTTAAATTTAAGAAGAAAAAGATGAAGGGATTGAGAGAGCAAACTGGTGTAATACTGAAAGCTTTCCGCAATATCTAGCAAAGTTTGAAGGCTAGGACCCAGAAAGTCAACTTCAGAAATATAAATTGCAAAAATCTCTTGTCCAGAGTCACAACCATAATTCATTGCAACATTTTTTGTAATTCCAAAATGTCTGCCATGCGGCAATGGACGCTTTTAGTTTCACTTGACCTGATACCAAGTATTCATTTCCTTCATGGACGCTTACTGCTCCCTTCTCAACATAGTTGGAATCAAGGCACTGGCCCAATCTCCTTGCTCCCACAGCCTCTCCCTTCGTATCCTCCCTACACTTCCCTATTCCCATGGGAAGCACTCTCTCGCCTGGAAGTTTTCCCTCTCATCATATGGCTGGCTCAGACACTTACTTGGTCAATGTCCATACATTCTCCTTCTTTTTGCCTTTTCTGGCCATCTTGCCTGATTTTGCCTTTGGGTTTGAGTCACTGGCAATTAATAGCCAGAAACATTATCTTGCCTCACACTTCCCCAGGATCTGCTTAAATTAGGAGGAACAGAGAGAGGAAAAGATATATACAGTGAGAATAAAAAGGGTAAATAACGTCACATATTTTCCTAACTATATTCTTCTCCTAGCAAATCTTTGAGCAGTCAAATCCACACACAAACTGGTGCCTAGCTCCGTAGGTGGAATGAGGTGGGAAACACGGATATGGGGCAAATTTCTTGACTCACCTGGAAGTGTTTTACTCAAACCTGGAAGAGATGTACCTTCATCCATCAACAACTTTATGCTGCCTTCATCCTCCCTACCCTCGGAACTCGGGTTTGTTCCTGATAAGGGCAGAACTTCTCCTGAGGCGTGGTATTCTATTACTGCACAGCTGCACACAGCTGTGAAGAGAGCTGCACTGGGCAACTTAAAGTCAACCAGCTATACAAGGTGGGTGGGCTGTCAATAGCTGCAAGCAGTTTGGGTGGTCCAGCCATTCTCTTCCTTCTCAGGCAACAGCCTTCTCCAAACCTCTGTGCTTAATAAGTAGGAGGCAGACCTCTGCTACCATTGAGAGAGGAGATCATGAAATTGGCTGCCACATAGATGTCCAGTCCTCTTCTCACCTAGCATCCATCACCAGGATGGTATTCCATCTTTTTTCTTTTACTCTATGTGTCTTCCCTTTCTGGTCCTGTTATGAATACACTTTTTTTTATTTAGGAGATTTTTGAATCTGAGAGATCAAAGACTGCAAGATAGAGAAATTTACTAAAATAGGGGACTTTTTTTTAACTGGAGGATAATCACTTTACAATATCGTGCTTGTTTCTGCTGTACAATATGAATCCCCCATATGTATATATACATACCCTCTCCCTTTTGAGCCTCCCGCCCATCCCCCCATCCCACTCCTCCAGGTCATCACAGAGCGCTGCTATAAGCTCCCTGTGCTATACAGCAGCTTCCCACCAGCTACCTATTTTTCACGTGGTAATGTATATGTGTCAGCGCTGCTCTCTCAATTCATCCCACCCTCTCCTTCCCCTATTGTGTCTATAAGTCTCTTCTCTACGTCTGCTCTGCAAATAGGCTCATCAATACCATTTTTCTAGATTACATATATATGTGTTAATATATGATATTTGGTTTTCTCTTTCTAATTATTTTGCTCTGTATAACAGGCTCTACATTCATCCACCTCAGTTCAACTGATTCAAATTAATTCCTTTCTATGGCTGAGTAGTACTCAATTGTATGTACATACCATAACTTCTTTATCCATTCATCCACTGATGAACATCTAGGTAGCTTCCATGTGCTAGCTATTGTAAATAGTGCTGCAATGGACATTGACGTACATGTGTGTTTTTGAATTATGGTTTTCTCAGGGTATATACCCAGTAGTGGGTTTGCCGGATTATATGGTAGTTTCATTTCTAGTTTTTTAAGGAATCTCCATACTCTTCTCCAGAGTGGTTGTTGATATAATGAATAAATTACTGAATGACAAGTAAAACCCCCCATATCTCCCTTAGATAACAAATGTAAAGAACTGGGTGTATATTTGTCTAATTTTCTTTTTTGTTAATCACACACTCTGGTGTTTTCTTGGATGGGGAGGGGGGTGTTTTGTTTTACACTTCAATTTGAAAGCAGTCACCATTTATTAACTGACTAGATCACCAGAATAATCAAGGTACACACCTTAGTTTATCCTTCTAATAAACCTGTTGATTTGGTCTTTTCTGTTGCCAGAGTCTCTGTCTTCTACACAGTGGATGATCTTTTTCTTCATTCCACCTCATGGAAAAGATAATTTGAAGACCCAATAGAAGGTGTTCGTTTCTTGAAAGCATTGTTCAACAGTATAGATCTCATTAATCAGATCCTCCAGATGGTCCCAAATGTAACAAGAGAGCCAGAAATCAACATGTTATCTGCCAGGGCAGTTTACATGCAATATACGGTTCCATAATACTCACATGTTAACTGAAGCCTTGCTGATCTTCACAAAAGTACCACTGAAGATACGGCGAAGACTAAGAAGCCACAACACTTTTCAGACCCTGGGGTCACACCGTGGATACTGATGCCAATGACAAATTCCAGTATGGGTTCTACAGATAGAAAGAATTTGCCAACTTATCCTGCCATCCTAGCCTTCTTGGATGTGTCAGTCTTGTAAGTCTGCCCATACTCCTTGTAATTGTGCTTACTTTTCGTAGATAAGATTCATCCTTGCCTTTCAAAGCATGTAGGAAAACTTCTTTTTCAGGCACCTGATCTTCAGCTCGAAGAAATTCCTTCCCTTCTTTCAGGGTTTCTGACACAGCAGAAACCATCTTTTTCTTTTCTGCTGCACTTTCCATGGTTCCAGCTGGAAAAAAGGACTACATAACCTATTTTTTGATTTAGCTTTAGGTTATTATTCACTTTACTCTGAATTGGCTTTATTTAATTTCATTGCATATCGTGATCTTCCCTTCCATTTGGGATATTAATACATCCTAATATATCATTTTCCAATGTGTGTGTGTGTGTGTGCATGCACATGTGTGTGCGTGCACATGTGTGTGCAGTGATTTATTCATTTCCCTACTCAAGGGCTTTCAGATAGTTCATGGCTTGTTCACACTACAGACCATGCTGCAAATAGCATTATGTCCACATAGTCCTTTATCTGGTGTAAATTTTTAATGTAAGATAGAATTCAAGAACTAAAGTTGCCATAAAACATATAGTCATTTTAATTCAAATAATTGCTGCCAGGTTTATTTGCCAGAACGGTTGAGGAATTCACATTCCTGCCACCAAAGGAAGGGCACTTTCATATCCCTGAGTCTCTGCCAGTGACAATTGCTGTTGCTTGTTTAGAACATTGGTAAATCCAACAGGTGAAAAAACTGATATCTTCTTATAATTCATTTTCAGCATCCAAGGGTAGGGGGAAAGATGTATATCGCAAGCAGAGAGAATTCTGCCTGAAATTCTTAGTGGCACCCATTGCTAGCTCTGTCTGCACCTGACCCTGGGAGAGACCTGCATTCCTCCTTACAGAGGTCTGAGAATGTTGGAAATAGCCAGTGTTTTCCTTAGTACTGTTTTCTTTCAGCTCAACAGGATTATGTCAACTGTTATTACAAGGAAAGGCCATCCACATACCAGTTTAAAAAGGAAAAGATGTGTCCGCTGGCTAAAATAAATAAAGGGCAAAACACATAGAAACAGTTTTAGACCCCGACAGTTACAATAGTACTGAGGAAGCTGGTAGGACAAAGTCAGGCTCAATGCTTGTAAAATCAGGGTGCGTCTAGACCTTTTATAGCCTCACTTGGGAAATTAACCATAGAACAACCTTGAAAAGTTCCGATAGTGACATTGATATTTTAAAGAGGGTTTCAAAAATGTATTAACTGTGGTCTTTTGGCTACTTTTGATATCAGTGATTTCAGAATTATTTATGACCAATGAAAGGATAACCAAACAAAAATTACATAGCACACTGATGGGTAAACATACCTAATTTCATTTTACATTGAAACTGAGATGGACACAATTGCAAACTTTAACTCTTGCTTAATTTTAAATCAGAATCTTTGACAAAGGATTCTTCAGAGGTTCCAAGTGATTTAACTCCAATTAAAAACAGTCTTATCAGGAACAGTGTGGAGGTTCCTTAAAAACTAAAGAGAGGGTTACCGTATGATCAAGTAATTTCACTCCTAGGCATATATCCAGACAAAGCTCTAATTTGAAAAGATACATGCATCCTAATGTTCATAGCAGCACTGTTTACAATAGCCAAGACATAGGAGCAAGCTAAATGTCCATTGACAGATGAACGAATGAAGGAGATGTGGTACATATATTCGATAGAATATTACTCGGTCATAAAAAGGCATGAAAATGCCATTTGCAGCAACATAGATGGATATAGAGATTATCACACTAAATGAAGTAAATCAGAGAAAGACAAATATCATATGATATCATTTATATGTGGAATCTAAGAAAATGATGCAAGTGAAACTTATTTACAAAATAGAAATGGACTCACAGATATAGAAAACAAACTTATGGTTACCAAAGGGGAAGGAGAAGGAAGAGATAAATTAGCAATTTGGGATTAACGGATATGCACTACTATAAAATAGATAAAAAACAAAGACCTACTGAATAGCAAAAGGAACTGTATTCAACATCTTGTAATAGCCTATAATGGAAAAGAATCTGGAAAGGAATACACATTTAATTGAATCCTTGGAAGGAAAGTTATGACCAACCTAGGCAGCACATTAAAAAGCAGAGACATTACTTTGTCAACAAAGGTCCATCTAGTCAAGGCTATGGTTTTTTCAGGAGTCATGTATGGATGTGAGAGTTGGACCATACACAAAAATAAACTCAAAATGGATTAAAGATCTAAACATAAGACCAGAAACTATAAAACTCCTAGAGGAGAACATAGGCAAAACACTCTCTGACATAAATCACAGCAGGATCCTCTATGATCCACCTCTCAGAATACTGGAAATAAAAGCAAAAATAAACAAATGGGACCTAATTAAAATTAAAAGCTTCTGCACAACAAAGGAAACTGTAAGCAAGGTGAAAAGACAGCCTTCTGAATGGGAGAAAATAATAGCAAATGAAGCAACTGACAAAGAACTAATCTCAAAAATATACAAGCAACTCCTGCAGCTCAATTCCAGAAAAATAAATGACCCAATCAAAAAATGGGCCAAAGAACTAAACAGACATTTCTCCAAAGAAGACATACAGATGGCTAACAGATACATGAAAAGATGCTCAACATCACTCATTATCAGAGAAATGCAAATCAAAACCACAATGAGGTACCATTTCACACCAGTCAGAATGGCTGTGATCCAAAAGTCTACAAGCAATAAATGCTGGAGAGGGTGTGGAGAAAAGGGAACCCTCTTACACTGTTAGTGGGAATGCAAACTAGTACAGCCACTATGGAGAACAGTGTGGAGATTCCTTAAAAAACTGCAAATAGAACTGCCTTATGACCCAGCAATCCCACTGCTGGGCATACACACTGGGGAAACCAGAATTGAAAGAGACACGTGTACCCCAATGTTCATTGCAGCACTGTTTATAATAGCCAGGACGTGGAAACAACCTAGATGTCCATCAGCAGATGAATGGATAAGAAAGCTGTGGTACATACACACAATGGAGTATTACTCAGCTATTAAAAAGAATATATTTGAATCAGTTCAGATGAGGTGGATGAAACTGGAGCCTATTATACAGAGTGAAGTAAGCCGGAAAGAAAAGCACCAATACAGTTTACTAACGCATATATATGGAAATTAGAAAGATGGTAATGATAATCCTGTATGCGAGACAGCAAAAGAGACACAGAAGTATAGAACAGTCTTTTGGACTCTGTGGGAGAGGGCGAGGGTGGGATGATTTGGGAGAATGGCACTGAAACATGTATAATATCATATAAGAAACTAATCACCAGTCCAGGTTCAATGCAGGATACAGGATGCTTGGGGCTGGTGCACTGGGATGACCCAGAGGGATGGTTATGGGGAGGGAGGTGGGAGGGGGGTTCAGGATGGGGAACACATGTACACCCATGGCAGATTCATGTTGATGTATGGAAAATCAATACAATATTGTAAAGTAAAAAAAGAAAATAAAATTTAAACAAAAAAAAAGAAAGCTAAGCACTGAAGAATTGATGCTTTTGTACTGTGGTGTTGGAGAAGACTCTTGAGAGTCCCTTGGACTGCAAGAAGATCCAACCAGTCCACCCTAAAGGAGATCAGTCATGGGTGTTCATTGGAAAGACTGATGTTGAAGCTGAAACTCCAATATTTTGGCCACCTGATGCAAAGAGCTGACTCGTTTGAAAAGACCCTGATGCTGGGAAAGATTGAGGGCAGGAGGAGAAGGGGATGACAGAAGATGAGATGGTTGGATGGTATCACCGACTCAGTGGACATGAGTTTGGGTAAACTCTGGGACTTGGTGATGGACAGGGAGGCCTGGCGTGCTACGGTTCATGGGGTCACAAAGAATCAGACACGTCTGAGCAACTGGACTGAACTGAACTGAATATTTATTATACTGATGTGTGTGTGTATATTATATATTATATGTATATAACTGAATCACTTTGCTGTACTTCTGAAACATTGTAAATCCACTATCCACTATCCACCAGTCCTATCAGTTGATGGGGCAGTAAATTAACTTTTTAAGGATGTTAAATCATCTAAGCATTCCAAACCACAGTGATCATACACTGAGGGAGAAAAAAGACTGAAGAGAAATGATGCCATAAGAATCACCTTTGCCACAGTCACTGAAACAAGCAAAATTCCCGGCATAACATCCTAAGGCAGCTCAGGAATAAAATGCTCTACCTAAAACATAATATAGTTTCTTGTGGCTCAATGGACAATACTTGCTCTATCAGCAATCAGAGCAGAAAATAATGGATGGCTACTATGTAAAATATGTATATACTATGAGTTAAGATATATTGATGGGAAATGCAGTGTAGAGAGACATTTTCAATCAATTATCTAATGCACATTTCTATTTGCTTCTCACAGTGTATTATGATGTTTGTGGGTGTACACACCAATTTCACCCATTAGACTGTAAGTTTATAGGCAGAAGACTCTTTGATTCATCTTTCAGTTCAGTTCAGTTCAGTCACTCAGTCATGTCCAACTCTTTGCGACCCCATGAATCGCAGCACGCCAGGCCTCCCTGTCCACCACCAACTCCTGAAGTTCACTCAGACTCACGTCCATCGAGTCCGTGATGCCATCCAGCCATCTCATCCTCTGTCGTCCCCTTCTCCTCCTGCCCCCAATCCCTCCCAGCGTCAGAGTCTTTTCCAATGAGTCAACACTTCGCATGAGGTGGCCAAAGTACTGGAGTTTCAGCTTCAGCATCATTCCCTCCAAGGAAATCCCAGGGTTGATCTCCTTCAGAATGGACTGGTTGGATCTCCTTGCAGTCCAAGGGACTCTCAAGAGTCTTCTCCAACACCACAGTTCAAAAGCATCAATTCTTCGGCACTCAGCTTTCTTCACAATCCAACTCTCACATCCATACATTATGACACTCCAAATCTAGCACGGTGTCAGGTACAGAGTAATGCTCTGAGTTGATTGCAGAAACTGAAGCATGGTGCAGAATGCTAAACTACTGGAAATATTGCTATAGTTACATCTGGCACTATATTGGGGCAATGGAATGAATTGTGTCCCCCTCAAATTCATAAGTCCTAACCCCTTATGTGATTGTTTTTGGCAATGGGGCTTCTAGGAGGTTGTTGCTTTTGTTCAGTCTCCCGGTCATGTCTAACTCTTTGCTACCTCTGCAGTTCGCCAGGCCTCTCTGTCCCTCACTATTTCCTGGAGTTTGCCTAAGTTCATGTTCATTGCATTGGTGATGACATCCAGCCATCTCATCCTCTGCCACCCTCTTCTTCTGCCCTCAATCTTTCCCAGCATCAGGGACTTTTCCAATGAGTCATCTGTTCACATCAGATGACCAAAATACTGGAGCTTCAGTTTTAGCATCAGTGAATAGTCAGGGTTGATCTCCCTTAGGATTGACTGGTTTGATCTCCTTGCTGTACGGGGGACTTTCAGGAGTCTTCTCCAGAACCACAGTTCAAAGGCATCAATTATTTAGCTTGCTGCCTTCTTTACAGTCCAGCTCTCACAACCGTATGTGACCACTCGGTTAAATGAGTACATAAGAGTAGAGTCCTGATATGGTAGGATTGGGCTTCCCAGGTGTCATTAGTGGTAAAGAACCTGCCTGCCAAGGCAGCAAATGTAAGAGATGTGAGTTCAGTCCCTGGGTCAGGGAGATCCCCTGGAGAAGGGCATGGCAACCCACTCCAGTGTTCTTGCCTGTAGAATCCCTTGGAGAGAGAAGCCAGGGAGGCTACAGTCAATGGGGTCACAAAGAGTCGGACATGAATGAAGTGACTGAGCAGGTACACATGAAAGGATTAAAGGCCCTTTAAGAGGAAAAGAGAGAGATCTCTCCCTAGGAATGCTCCAAGGAAAGTTATGTGAGCATATATCTACAAGCTCTCTCTTCAGAACAGACTTAACCCATACTTTATCCTTGAACTTCAAATTGTGAGAAAACAAATTTCTGTTGTCTAAGCCACCAAGTCTATTGCATTTTGTGTGGACAACCAATAACCCAAACTTCTGATGCTTTTCATTGGCTTCACAGTAATAAAGAAAAAAATTATTTTTAAAGCCACTGTAATTATCATCCAAGAAAGAATTTTAGCACAATATTTGACATCCATGAATTTAAGAATGACCGATAAGCTTGAGAATGCTTTGCAACAAATAGAGAAAAGGTGAAAAATTAAAATATGAGTTGTGAATCACTTTTAACACAAAAAGATTTTGTTCTACACAGAAATTTTTTTATTCAGCCTACATCTCATTTGACAGAAGACTCTAACTTGAACTCTTTAAGCTCAATTAAGATTGATAAAGATTGAGAACCATTTTGACCTAATACAAATTAAGAATTTGTAATACAAAAGAATTACCAGTTGCTGCCTTTCAGGGCTAGAGGCACCAGTGTGAGAATGACAGGAGAACATTCTGAAAAGACCCATGGATATGAAAGGGAAGACTCTTCCTCCCTGCTCTCTGCTGTCGATATAGTTTCCTATAGTTTCATTATTCTCTTAGATTTCACCAAGAATTGGTAGCAAATTGCATGTGTTACTTTTAAAATATATCGCAATGTATTCTCTAAATTAGAGAAAGGAAACCCTTCAGTGTGTTTCAGGAAACATAAGATCCCACAGAAAAAGAAATATTTATTTCTCATATTTGTCTCATGATATTATGTATTTTTATGCAGAGTTGCTCATCAGAAATTTGCAAACCAAGCTTAGTAAGATAGCAATTTGAAACTTCACCCTCACTATAGATTCCTTGAAAGAAAGTTGCAAGAACTAAGAAATGTGACACTTGCTTTACACATTTACCATTATTGCGTCCAAAATGAGCATACTAATGTAGATTTAGAAATCCAGGTCGAGGTTACTTTCTCACTTTAGTGTCTTTTAAAGCAGTAAATGGAAGGATCTGCTAAGCCATGATCACAAAGGTACTTGACACCTTCCTAACCATGCAAGCAATTGAAGAAGGTCAGTGATTTGGTTCTTTTGAAGATAACGATTTTTTCTTTGCTTTGCTTTTTTCTTTCAAAATTTGGATTTGCCTCCAGAGACTTGCTGGCCTGAATATGCCACTAATTTCTAGGGCATCCTGACATATTTGTCATCACCTTCTTTCCAACAATTTTAAGAATTCTCACAGTAGTATGTGAACTTTTGAAAACTAAAGCTCAAAAACGTATCCTCTTATCCATTCTATGCCTGTTTATTGACATTTATGAACCTCATGAATTGAATTTGTAAATTTTTTCTTTGGCAAAAAGAAATAGATTTTCCATGCTGTGTAGTATTGCACCATGCAGAGAATGTTTGTAATTAAGTCAACATATATTGTTTCTAGGCACCAACAAGGAAATCACTTTGTTATACCCATATTACAATATCACCAGAGTAATAGGACCAAAATGACTCACTGGAGTGCTCACTGCTGCAAACAGTGCTAAGCTGAGGGCCCAGTGCCTAGTGGATGCCTCTTTGAGAGGTCATAAATGACTCTCTTCCAAAACACGAAAGCATCGACAATGCATTGAACCAAGAGAAAAGACAATGCGGAAAGCTTAGAAGAAAAGACCTAAGCCCTCTCTTCCTCTCTGAGAATGCTCATGGAGGTTGATTAGCTTCCATGAATTTTAGAAAAGGCAAAGGAAATTGTCCCCACAACATCTTGTCCTACATGATCTGGAAGAATAAAAGAATTACCAGTTGCTGCCTTTCAGGGCTAGAGGCACCAGTGTGAGAATGACAGGAGAACATTCTGAAAAGACCCATGGATGTGAAAGGGAAGACTCTTCCTCCCTGCTCTCTGCTACCGATATAGTTTCCTACATTGTTTTATTTAATCAGTCGCTACTGATTATTGCTTTCTGTGGATGAGATGCAGAGAAGCCTACAGCACTGATCAGGCACATGGAATTCCTGTCTCTGCACAGCTTAATATCAAATGAGGAGCTAGAGTCCACGCTAACTTGCCTTTTTGCCTTTTTTTTTGCTGCCTCCTTTGCTGGTTCTTCTTTATCTCCTCCCATCTAGATTCTGGATATCTTTCCACCAAATCTAAGTGGATATCACATGTGAAAAAAGATAGAGTTGTTGGAGGAGTAGCATAAGAGCAAGATATACATCTAAAGTGACACAGGGCTTCCCTGGGGGCTCAGTGGTAAAGAATCCACCTGCCAATGCAGGAGATGAGGGTTCGATCCTTAGGTCTAGAAGATTCCCTGGGGAAGGAAATGACAACCCATTCCAGTACTTTTGCCTGGGAAATCCCATGAGCCTGACAGACTAGAGTACATGGAGTCACGAAGAGTCAGACATGACTTAGTGACTGAAAAACTACACCAAAGTGACACAAAAGAAAAATTTTGGCAAAGAAAGGGTGGGTGAGTAGGTTGGTTAATAGGGTTGATTGATACAAAGTGTTAAAGAGTATGACAACTGAGAAAATGTCTATTGGATCCAGGGCATAGTAAGTTGCTGTGGGTTTCAAAAAAAGCTATGTAAACATGAAGGGGACAGAAAATCAGACTAGAACAAATTTTAAAACATATTGGTGCTAATGCTGCATGCATGGGCATGCTAAGTCACTTCAGTCATGTCCAACAGTTTGCGATCCCAGGGACTGTAGCCTGCCAGGCTCCTCTGTCCATGGGGATTCTCCAGGCAAGAATACTGGAGTGGGTTGCCATGCCCTCCTCCAGGGCATCTTCCTGACCAAGGGGTCAAACTCACATCTCCTGTGGCTCCTGCACTGCGGGCGGATTCTTTACCACTGAGCCACCTGGTGCTGATGAAGTGGACATTTAAGAAGTTCATCAGTAAAGAGGAAAAAGAAGTAGTGAGATTGGGTTTCTCAGATAGAAATTAATCATATTTGTAAGTCATGGTGAAATTGGAGTGATTGAAAATATTAAAAAGCTGGATGATTCCAGAGGAGATGAGAAAACTTGGCATTAACAGCATGAGTGTTCCATTTCGTAGAAGAATGCATCATTCTCTAAAACTGAGTGGGTGGGAAGGAATAAGAGATAATCAGTGTAATACAGATGGCCAAGATTGTCAACAACGCTACCTATTAGAGAAATGCAAATCAAAACTACAATGAAATATCACCTCACACTAGTTAGTGTGTGTGTGTGTGTGTGTGTGTGTGTGTGTGTGTGTGAGTATGTGTGTTAATCACTCAGTAGTGTCCAACTCTTTGTGACCCCATGGACTGTAGCCCTCCAGGTTCTTTTATTCATGGGATTTTCCAGGCAAGAATACTGGAATGGGTTGCCATTTCCTTCTCCAAGAGATCTTCCCAACCCAGGGATCAAACCTGGGTCTCCCACATTGCAGACAGACTCTTTACAATCTGAGCCACCAGGGAAGCTCCTACTTAGAGTGGTCAGCCTCAAAAACTGCAAACAATAAATGCTGAAGCATGTGTGGAGAAAAGGGAACTCTTCTAAACTATTGGTGAGAAGGCAAATCGGTATAGTCACTACGAAGAACAGTGTGGAGGCTCCTTAAAAAACTAGAGCCACCATATGACCCAGAAATCCCACTCCTGGGCATATATCTGGAGAAAAACATGGTTCAAAAGGATGTATACACCCCAATGTTCATTACAGCCCTGTTTATAATAGCTAAGATACAGAAGCAACCTAAAGTACACTGACAGAAGAATGGATAAAGAGGATGTGAGAATATTCCATTATTACTCAGCCATTAGAAAGAATGAAATAATGCCATTTGCAGCAACACGGATGGACATACAGAGTGACATATTGAGTGAAGTGAGTCAGGCGCAGAAGGAGAAATACTGCATGACATCCCTTATATATGGAATCTAAAAAGAAATGATTAAAATGAACTTATTTACAAAACATAAACAGACCCACAGACTTAGAGAATGAACCTACAGTCAGCATGGGGAGAGGGTGGGGGGAGGCATAGACTAGGAGTTTAGGATGGCCGTGTATACACTGCAATATTTTAAGTAGATAACCAAAGGGCCTACTGTAAAAAAGAAAAAAAAAAAAAAAAAAAGACTTTAAGTACTCAGGGGGGAAAAGATAATGCAGTGTGGTCACATGATAAATGTGAAGATGAGTCTGTAGACAATACTTTGTGTATGTGTGCTTAGTCACTCAGTCGTGTCCGACACTTTTCGACCTTTACATGTAGTTTAATCTGAAAAATATTTCCATAAAGAAGAGGTTTTTTTAATGAAACAGTTGGTTGTGATTTTTCTCTTCACTGTAACACTTGGAAAGAGGAACTCCTTCCTCTAGTCTCAGAGCCAGATGTCCACAGACTGAAGCCAGATTTTTATGGTGTACTTTATTATTCCGTTCCAACTAAATTCCCAGAACATCAGCACATGTTCAGTTAAATATGATATGAAAACACATTGCAAATACAGAAATGTTATTTTTGGATTATCCATGGATTTTGGTCTATTTATACCTCCATATTGCCCAATGATGGCAACTACTCATGTTATGATAATAAAATATATTCTTAAGTAACTATTATAAGAACTTAACTTCTTAAGTTCTATTATAACTTGCCCTGCAAATACCCAAGACTTGCCATCAAAAGAGAAACAAAAGCAGAAATGTTGTGCAATTTAGGCTTCATTTCTTCAATTCCCTGAGAAAATCTGACTCTTCCATTCTCTTTCTTTCAGCTTTCCTTTATGTATAGACATAAGAATAAAATAAAAGATTCCTATATTGTGAGACCATCATCATTAAATATCGGTGAATCATAATGGTGATTATATAAAGTAGACACAACTTTAATATCTCCCAAGGTTACTTTCTATCCACTTAATGAGAGGAAAGCATTAGCATTCTTTTTGTTAAACTATTAACCTTTTGTTCTTTAATTTGTATTATATGAAACTACTGCAATTCCCCCCAAAATGATGTTTAAATTAGTCTTCAAAAATAAAGAGATTTTCTTCCATCAAAAGATACATCAAAGCAAAAAGTCAATTTCAAGTTATTCTCTCATTCCAAGTGTACTTCTGGCCAGGACTATATGATTCTGCCCTTAACTACATAATAGATATTCCAAAATGTTTCTATTTTTTAAAAGTCAGGGTGTTTACAGGATACAGGATGCTTGGGGCTGATGCACAGGGGTGATCCAGAGAGATGATATTGGGTGGGAGGTGGGAGGGGGATTCAGGATTGGGAGCTCGTATACACCCGTGGCGGATTCATGCCAATGGCAAAACCAATACAGTATTGCAAAGTAAAATAAAGTAAAAATAAAATTTAAAAAAAAAATAAAAGTCGAGGTGTGAAAAATTAGATGTATCAAGACTGGCAAAATGCTGATCATTGCTGAAGTTGGGTGATCAGTACATGTATTACTGTGCACTCTTCACTCTACTTTTGAATATGTTTGAACATGTTCATTTATAAGTAAATAATATAAGCAGTGGGCTTTCCAGGCAGCACAGTGGTAAAGAATCTGCCTGCCAGTGCAGGAGAGTGGGTTCTATCCTTGGGTCAGGAAGGTCCCCTTGGAGTAGGAAATGGCAACCCATTCCAGTATTCTTGCCTGGAAAATTCCATGAACAGAGGAGGCTGGTGGGCTATAGTCCCTGGGTTCACAAAGAGTCCATGGCAGCACACATTTCACATGGCAGTTTCAGATTTCAGTATAAATAGTAAATAATTCTTATCATAGGCATTTGTGAAGACTCCTCCTCAGTTCCAATAGACAAAAAGGTCATATTCCTTCTTTAGAATTGCAGAATGCAGTAAACAAACCAAATGGTAGAGGCCTTGTATAGTATGATAGGCAGAATGGGCCCCTAAAGGCCGGCACTCTAACTAGAGTAAATACTAGAGTATCTAACTAAAGTATTTACTAGAACCAGTAAATACATTACCTAATGTAATGGTTATTTTCATGTGTCACCTTGACTGGTCATGGAGTGTCCAGATTAAACATTATTTTTCTGTGTGTAAAGGGAATTCCTGGATGAGATTGGCCTTTGAATGGATAGACTCAGTAAAGTAGATTCCCTCCCCAACATGGATGGACATTATGTAATCCATTGAAGGCTGGAATAAAACATCAACAGTAGAGGAAGAAGGAATTTGCTTCTTTTTTCTGCTTCACTGATTGATGCTATTGGACTGGGATTTACACCATCAGCTTTCCTGGTTTTGAGGATTCTGGTGTATATATACATATATGTAGATTAAAATACAGATATAGATACAGATATTGAAGCTGAAGCTCCAATACTTTGGGCATTGGATGCAAGGAGCTGGTTCATTGGAAAAGACCCTGATGCTGGGAAAGATTGAAGGCAAAAGGAGAAGGGGGGTAAGAGAGTATGAGATGGTTATATGGCATCACCGACTCAATGGACATGAATTTGAACAAACTCAGGGAGACAGTGGAGGACAGAGGAGCCCAGCATGATACAGTCCATGGGGTAGCAAAGAGCTGGACATGACTTAGTAAGTGAGTAACAAGGAGATCAACCCTGGGATTTCTTTGGAAGGAATGATGCTAAAGCTGAAACTCCAGTACTTTGGCCCCCTCATGCGAAGAGTTGACTCATTGGAAAAGACTCTGATGCTGGAAGGGATTGGGGGCAGGAGGAGAAGGGGATGTCTGAGGATGAGATGGCTGGATGGCATCACTGACTTGATGGACGTGAGTCTGAGTGACCTCCGGGAGTTGGTGATGGACAGGGAAGCCTGGCGTGCTGCGATTCATGGGGTCGCAAAGAGTCGGACACGACTGAGCAACTGAACTGAACTGAACTGAACTGAACTGATAGATAGATAGATAGATAGATAGATATAGATAGATATAGATATATATATCCTATTGCTTTTCTCTCTGAAGAATACTAACACACTTTACATGGCAAAAAGGGGTTTGCAACTCTAATTAAGCTTGCAGATTTAAAACAGGGAGATTAGCCTGGCTTTTCCTATCCAAGCAAGTCTAATCTAGTCACATGAGCCCTTAAAGCAGAGAACTTTCTGGAGGAAGAAGAGATGGAGCAAGA
This sequence comes from Cephalophus harveyi, assembly GCA_006410635.1. Lineage (NCBI taxonomy): Eukaryota > Metazoa > Chordata > Mammalia > Artiodactyla > Bovidae > Cephalophus > Cephalophus harveyi. The sequence continues at coordinate 220,566 of SJYT01051796.1, read as the reverse complement.
AAATTTAAAGAGATTCAAAGCATGAAGAGGACTTGACAGGAAGTTGCTGTCTTAAAGATGGAGAGTCAACATGAGAAAGAATTCAGGCAGTCTTAAGGATCTGAGAGAGACTCCTGGCCGACAGCCAGCAAGGAAACAGAGACCTCAGGCCAGCAGCCCAATAACTGAATTCTGTCAACAGCCTGGATGAGCTTGGAAACCGACTTGCCCTCCGAGCCTCCAGATAAGAGTCTAGCTTGCCAACAGCTTGATCTCAGCCTTGACACCTGGGCCAGAGGAACCAGCTGAGCTCACCAGACTCCTGAACTACAGAACTGTGAGATCATAAATTTGTATTAAGTGGCTAAATATGTAATAATTTGAAGGTTGTAGTGGGTAACAAATTGTGCATGCTCAGTCACTAAGCCGTGTCTGACTCTTTTGCAGCCCCATGGACTGTAGCCCGCCAGGCTTGTCTGTTCATGGGATTTCCCAGGCAAGAATACGGGAGTGGGTTGCCATTTCCTTTCCAAGAAATCTTTCTGACCCAAAGATCAAACCCATGTCCTCTGCAGCTCCTGGCAGGCAGATTCTTTACTATTGAACCACCTGGGAAGCAGGTAAAAAATACATCCTGTGTATGTTAATCACAAAGTCATGTCCAGCTCTTTGAAACCCCACCAGGCTTCTCTGTCCATGGAATTCTCCAGGGAAGAATACTGGAGTGGGTAGCCATTTCCTTCTTTAGGGGATCTTCCCAACCCAGGGATTGGTTCCAGGTCTGCTGCATTACAGGTGGATTCTCAACCATCTGAACCGCCAGGGAAGCCCAACAAATATACTTAACACTAAAAAAGACCCAGTAGCTAACAACACTGTAAAAAACTTATTCCTAACACAAAAAGTAAAAGAAGAAATTTTATTTTGCTTGTAATATTGGGAAAATGTGTAACAAGAAATGGTGGTTGAGACGTGTGTTGCATCACGTGCAATAAGCTCTTGATAGTCATAAAAGTTGATCCAAAGTTTTGGAAAACTAATTGATGATATGTTTAAGAAATCAGGATATCATGTTTGACCTTCGACCTAAAATTCCACATCTATTTTTTAAGGTAATAATTCCAGTAGTATTTCTTAACTTTGATCCAGTTATTCTACCTCCATATACTAAGAAAATAATTTTAGATGCATTTTTCATGAAAATACATATTAAAATATGAAGAAAATTAATCTTTAAAGATGGTAGTCATTAAGATATTACAGCATGTAATAGAAAAATTGGTAACAATATAAAGATTCATCAAAAGAGACTGGTAAGTTAGGGTATACCCACAGACGGAGACAGAAATGGCAACCCACTTCAGTGTTCTTGCCTGGAGAATCCCATGGACAGAGGAACTTGGCAGGCTACAGTCCACAGGGTCTCAAAGAGTCAGACACAACTGAAGCAATGTAGCACATTTGCACACCCACATAATTAACTACTGTAAACTCAGTTGAAATCATATGATACATTTTAAAGGAAAATAATTGGGTAACAAAAAATACCAATACATTAAAGTGTCATAAAGTATAGGCACCAATTTTAGGTTCTTTCTCCTGGTCTGCATCTTTTGATTTCTCTTTTATGAGAGTCAGTTTACTAATAAATGAAATTTTGCTTTTTAATAAAGTTTACATTTTTGTGCTTATTTATCAATTTCTAGAAAGTTATTTACTCAGTTAGGACAAAAATGATTATATGTATTTCAAAACAAATGACAAAATATTTCTTCTCTATTTGGAGCAGAAAACTATGACAAAATGTCCTCCTATTCCTCATGGTGAGGAGCTGTTAAATTTAACAGCTGTTAAATTAAAAATTTTATCTTTTGGTTTTATAAGATGTGATAAAATTTATGAGATAAAATTTATCACTAGTTTTACCACATCCAAAATGTTACCTACTACTCCGCTACTACAGCTGCAGCCTTTCCTTCTGTTTAAAGTATGTACCAAATTCTATTGATTAGATTCATTCATCTAAATCTAAATTTTATGCAGTTTAAGAGTTTTCATTGAACTTATATAAAGTAAGAAATGCTCTCCTGCACCCAATCCTCATCTCTCCCTGCATCACCATGGATACAGTATCTGAAAGTTTTGTGTCCAAACATTGGCTGGAAGCTGAAATGTTTCTATTGAGGCTGAACATAAAGGCTGTGGTAAAATTTGGCTTCAAGAAAGAAAGGAAGTGAAAAATTAGTTTTTAGAGATAAGTACTTGTCTGAGACAAATCTGAAAGACACATTTAAGGAGATTTTTCTTAATTTCAACCTTCAGTTCTTGTATTGACTGGCCTAGGATGATGTTTTAAATCAAAAGATGACATTTGAAATTCATTGCATACTATTGGCAGACAGTACCTAATTTCGATTAAAACATAATAGGCAAAAATTGGGGTTGATTCTTAAATTTTTTTTTCAATCCATTTCCTTTTGATGGTTTTGAACTGTGATGCTGGAGAAGATTCTTGAGACTCCAAGGAGATTGGACTGCAAAGAGATTCAACCAGTCAATCCTAAAGGAAATCAGTCCTGAATATTCATTGCAAGGACTGATGCTGAAGCTGAAGCTCCAATACTTTGGCCACCTGATGCAGAGAGCTGACTCATTGGAAAACATGCTGGGAAAGATTGAAGGCAGGAGGAGAAGGGGACAACAGAGGATGAGGTGGTTGGATGGCATCACCGACTCAGTGACATTAATTTGAGCAAGTTTCAGGAGATGGTGAAGGACAGGGAAGCCTGGCATGCCACAGTACATGGGATCATGAAGAGCCAGACACGACTGAGAGACTGAATAACAATTTCCATTTAACCCAGTGGTATGTTGAAAAGTTGATTATACACATTTTCAAACTGATGGCTTTAAACCAGTAAATGCTACAAAACAAGACTTTTCTTTCAGGACTTCGCTGATGGCTAAGACTTCATGCTCACAACACCACGGGAGTGGGTTCAATTCCTGGTCAGGGAACTAGATTCCACATGCTGCATCTAAAGATCCCACATGCCACAGCCAAGATGGAAGATCTTGGGTGCTACAACTAAGACCTAGTGCAGCCAAGTAAATTAAAAAAAAAAATTTTTTCTTCCTTTTTTTCTTGAAGATCCAGGTAAGACAAAGCTCTGCTTCAACTCCTCCCATATCATGGGGAAGACTTGAAGTACCTCTGCAAGCATCACAGAGTATGTGATGAGTCACTTGGACCCTTGGCTTTTAGTTTCTGTAGAAGCCTGGGTCAGGTAAGAATCACGGATATCAGCAGCATCCATTGCATCCCATTGGATCTGTTGTACCAAATGGGCTGCAAAGACAGCCACGGAGTCTTGGATAGTACTTCCAGACCCTGCTAGGAGTACATCCCAGACCCCGCTGAGGATACAAAAGATATATCAGGTGGATGAAACATCACATAACCATAGGAACCAGTGGGGCAGAACACGTATGCAGGACTACACTAGAGTACTAACAGACAAAAAAAAAAAAATGTCATTTGGACACACCAGGGTCTCTCTTTATTGCTAATTGGACCAAGTTCTTAATGTTATTTTATTAAATAACATGGAAAGCAGTGTTATTGGTGGACTGAAAATCAGGCAAAACAGGAGGCAAATAAAAAGTAATAACATTGTCAGAGATGTCTTTATTTACTTGATCCTCAGCCAATGCAACATGTAGCCAGTGCTCAATTAATCCAAAAATAACATGTATTTCTCAGACTTCCTCATTTCCTTCTTCACCCCTTGTATTCTCTAGTGCTTGGGCATTTTAAACTGTTAGGTGTTACCCTTTAATTTAATATTATATTTAGGAATTATCCATGGATTTTATTACAAATGAGATGCTCCTCTCTATTGCCAGCTGGCAATTGTTCACCATAAATAGACACTAGAGTGAAAAGGGAGAAAAGCATTAGTTTTTCATGCATGAAATAATATAAAAGAAGCAGACTTGCAGATACAGAGAACAAGTTAGTGATTACCTGTTGTGGGGGGGGGGGTGGTATATAAAAATAGGGGGTTGGGAGATACAAGCATTGGGTGTAAGATAGGCTCAAGGGTGTAGTGTACAACTTGGGGAATATAGTGGATATTTTGTAATAACTGTAAAGGGAAATTAACCTTTAAAACTGTATAAAAATAAAATTTTAAGTAAGTCCATTTTAAATTAATTTTTAACTGGAATAGCTGATTTACAATACAGTGCTTCAGGTGTACAGCAGAGTGAATCAGTTATACATATACACATATCCACTCTTTTTTAGATTTTATCCCCAAATAGGTCATTACAGAGTACTGAGTTCTCTGTGCAATTATGGTAGGTTCTTATTAGTTTTCTATTTTATGTATAGTAATATGTATATGTCAGTCCCAATCTCCCAATCTATTCCTGCCCCTCCTTTCCCCAATAGTAGCCACAAATTTATGAGCAACCTAGATAGTATATTCAAAAGCAGAGACATTACTTTGCCGACTAAGGTCCGTCTAGTCAAGGCTATGGTTTTTCCTGTGGTCATGTATGGATGTGAGAGTTGGACTGTGAAGAAGGCTGAGCGCCGAAGAATTGATGCTTTTGAAGTGTGGTGTTGGAGAAGACTCTTGAGAGTCCCTTGGACTGCAAGGAGATCCAACCAGTCCATTCTGAAAGCGATCAGCCCTGGGATTTCTTTGGAAGGAATGATGCTCAAGCTGAAACTCCAGTACTTTGGCCACCTCATGCGAAGAGTTGACTCATTGGAAAAGACTCTGATGCTGGGAGGGATTGGGGGCAAGAGGAGAAGGGGACGATAGAGGATGAGATGGCTGGATGGCATCACTGACTCGATGGACGTGAGTCTGAGTAAACTCCGAGAGATGGTAATGAACAGGGAGGCCTGGCGTGCTGCAATTCATGGGGTCGCAAAGAGTCGGACACGACTGAGCGACTGAACTGAACTGAACTGAACCACAAATTTGTTTTCTACATCTGTGATTCTATTTCTGTTTTGTAAACAAGCTCATTTGTACAGTTTTTAGGTTCCATATATAAGCAATATCATGTGATATTTCTCCTTCTCTGTCTGTCTGATTTACTTCACACAGTATGACAATCTCTCAGTTTAACCATGTTGCTGCGAAAGGCATTATTTTGTTCTTTTTACGGCTGAGTAATATTCCATCATATATACATACTACATCTTCTTTATCCATTCCTCTGTCGATGGACATTTAAGTTGCTTCCATGTCCTGGCTATTGTAAATAAAGCTGCAATGAACACTGAGGTGATGAATCTTTTTGAATTATGGTTTTCTCTGGATATATGGCCGGGACTGGATTGCTGAATCATATGGTAGCTCTATTTTTAGTTTTTTAAGGAATTTCCATATTGTTCTCCATAGTGACTGTACCAATTTACATTTTTACCAATAGTTTAGGAGACTTCCCTATTCTTCACACAACCTAAATATGTAAATAGCATGTCTCACCATTAACTACATAATCATGTATTGATTTTATGACCTCACTGTTACCCACAATAAACGTCAAAGAGAAAGAGAGGGAAGAGAAGAAAGAGTGGGGAGGGGGGAATCTCTTATGTATTCAGCTTAGATTTGCTTTTGGAATGATTACTGTTTAAAGAAAATTATCTTAGGGGAATGAGTAACTGTTCTACATGTGATAGTGGTTTCATGAGTATATACAACTGTCAAAATTCATCTTATTGTTAACTTGAGGAAGACATAGTTTATTACCTGTAATTATATTCCAACAAACTTGACTTTTTTAAAAAGTAAATAATTAAAAGTAGGTACACAAAACAGCAGAAGCAACAACACCATGTGAGAAGTCTTAGAAAAGCAGGTCCTCAGGGGCCGTCCCTGGAGAAGGCAATGGCACCCCACTCCAGTACTCTTGCCTGGAAAATCCCATGGACAGAGGAGCCTGGTAGGCTGCAGTCCATGGGGTCGCTAAGAGTCAGACATGACTGAGCGACTTCCCTTTCACTTTTCCCTTTCTTGCATTGGAGAAGGAAATGGCAACCCACTCCAGTGTTCTTGCCTGGAGAATCCCAGGGACGGGGGAGCCTGGTGGGCTGCCGTCTATGGGGGCACACAGAGTCGGACACGACTGAAGTGACTTAGCAGCAGCAGCAGGGGCCATCCCACCCTTATTTAAGTTTATTCCATCATTATGCTTAGCCATCCTGAGCATGTGTGTGACCGCTCATGGTCACAGGAAGAACCACTCTATGTCTGAGTTCCAGGCAGAAGATAAAAAGTGGAAAATCAAAGAGCCTTTTTAGAGGCTGTTTGGGAAACCCCACCAGGAATAAGGACTTTTGTCTCATTGTGACTTTCGTCACAAACAGACCTCAGGGGTTCAATGCAGAGCGCAAATCTGCATTTTGTTGGTAATAAAGAAAAGATAAGAATGCTGCAATGGGCAACAAAGAGGACCTGCTAGGGCTGGACTCTCGTTTTCAAGTTTATAGTTAACCAAGGCAATGGCACCCCACTCCAGTACTCTTGCCTGGAAAATCCCATGGTCAGAGGAGCCTGGAAGGCCGCAGTCCATAGGGTCGCTGAGGATCGGACACGACTGAGCGACTTCACTTTCACTTTTCACTTTCCTGCATTGGAGAAGGAAATGGCAACCCACTCCAACGTTCTTGCCTGGAGAATCCCAGGGACGGGGGAGCCTGGCGGGCTGCCGTCTATGGGGTCGCACAGAGTCGGACACGACTGAAGCGACTCAGCAGCAGCAGCAGCAACACAATCACTGACACCACAATATGTTTGCTGTTGCTTTGTGCAGGACACTTTAAAAATAAGTTTGAAGGCTTGCCTCGTGGTCCAGTTCAGTTCAGTCGCTCAGTCGTGTCCGACTCTTTGCGACCCCGTGGACTGTAACCTACTAGGCTTCTCCGTCCGTGGGATTCTCCAGGCAATAATACTGGAGTGGATTGCCATTTCCTTCTCCAGAGAAGGAAATGGTCCAGTGGTTAAGAATCCCCTTACCAATGTAGGGGACATAGGTTCAATCCCTGGTCTGGGAAGATCCCACATGCCACGGAGCAATTAAGCCAAGAACCTCAATTACTGAGCCCGCATGACCTAGAGCCTGTGCTCCACAAGAGAAGCCACTATAATGAGAAACCCACACACCACAGTTAGAGTAACCGCCACCCACTGCAACTAGAGAGAGCCCACATAGCAACAAAGACCCAGGGCAGCCAATAAATAAATAAATATTTTAAATTTAAAAAAAAAATAGAGATGAGATTCTGAGATAATCATGGCATTCATTGAGCACTTGCTATGTACCAAGTCTCAGACTAAATACTTGACATATATTTTCATGTAACAAGTGTTACCTAAGGCTTGGTATATCATACATCCCATGTCATATATCTTATTATGTCCCACATTTAAATGTCATGTGTAATACTTGCTCTATGATTAACATGGTTAGAGTTAGAAACTACATTTCCCCAAACTGTCTTTCATGTCTTGTTCCAGGTTAGAGTTGACCAAAAGGGGAACATCTGAGCGATTCTGGAGCAAAGTGAAATTGATAAAACTCGTTCTTTGAAAGTCATTTTGCAGTCAGAGGCAGGGTTGCCCAGCAGACCTCAGCTTGGCCTCACTCTCGTCCGCTCCACATTACATATCTTCTCCCCAGTCGCTGACCCTGCTGAACAATATTAACCCCAGGGCCACTGACGTTCTGATGAAACTCATTCAAGTGGTAGTTACCCAGAGAAAGCTTCTTTCCTGAGGAGAAAGACATCTGCACAGCTTCTTAAAGGTGACACAGTGGCTGAACACATCTTTTCAGCAACCCCAAGCCCAACACATTCTTATTTGTCCACAGGCACCAGAATTTCAGGGAGGCTAGCTACTGCCTGTGACCCTCATCATTCATTTTCCCCTTCTCTTCACTTACTTAGCTATTCCCACAACTAATAAGACCTAGTTCCTTTGGTGGGCTTCCCTGCAGAAGGGAATGGCTACCCACTCCAGTATTCATGCTTGGGAAATCCCACGAACAGGGGAGCCTGGCAGGTTATAGTCCACTGGATCCCAAAGAGTCAGACATGACTTATCGACTAAATAAGAGCTCCTTTAATAGACCCTTGATCTCATAGCGCTCATGATGGTTCTGCTTCTCTGACTGAGCACTGGCTGTTATAATCTAAACAGTGATGTCTTTCTAAGCCTGCAATAAAAATGAATCAACTCCATAGAAGTTATATAAACAAAAATGTTTGTGTATTCCACTGTAAAAAGAACTTGAGTACTGAATTCTCAGTTCTCATATAACTTCAGAGAAACAAACTATTCCTTGATATTTGTACAAAGAAATTTTCATTGTGTTTAGTTGTATACCATCTGTTTTTATCTTCCTCCAGTCTCTCCCTTCTCAAATATATCTTCCACCCCACTGCCAGAATAACTGGCATTGGACAGCTCTAATTAGGTCAGTTCATTGCTTAAAATCCTTTGGTGGCTGTAACCTGCCTAAATGAAGGGAATTCAGCTTATTATTATGGCAAAGAATGATCCCTCCCCAAGGTTCTGAAATTTCTTTAGAGCAACAATTCTTACCACTGTCCTCCCTGCACTCTATTCCCCTCTGACTACAAGCTCATCCCTCCTTTTCACATCTTGCTTTTTCCCACAGCTGTGCCTTTGTATATAACCCATCATCTGCCTAGTTCTTCCTTTCTTCTGTGGCTGGTGAAATCTTATTTGTTCTTCAATGTCCAGCCCAAGCATTAATTCCTCTGTGATGTCCTCCCAGCTGTGCAGGGTTAATAAATGTCTCCTTGGTATGCCTGTGTGTGACAATGTCCTATAATTTATTTGCTTAAGTCTCTGTGGGCTTCACTCTATTTTGAGCAGCTGGTAGTACCACTAACTAGCAAAATTCTTGACACCCAGTAGGCATACAAGAGTACTGGTTTCTTTAACTAATCTACTCACACATGTTGAGAAAATATTTCTTTTTCTTAGCAGACTTACTTTGGCTCTTTGGAGAAGGAAATGGCAACTGACTCCAGTATTCTTGCCTGGAAAATTCCACGGACAGAGGAGCCTGGCAGACTGCAGTCCATGGGATTCCAAAGAGTCAGACATGACTGAGCAACTCACAAGGTAAAGAACCTGCTTGCCAATGCAGGAGACATAAGAGACACAGGTTCAATCCCTGGACTGGGAAGATCCCCTGGAGGAGGGTATGGCAACCCACTCCGGTATTCTTGCCTGGAGAAGCCAACGGACAGGAGCCTGGTGGGCTGCAGACCATGGGGTTGCAAGGAGTCCGACACAACTGAAGACACTGAGCACGCACACTCAGGCCCCTCAGATACCTGATAGAAACAGTCCAAACATAAATGCATGATTTGGAATATGTCAAGATGCATCAAAAGTTTAAGGAAACAGTATGAAAATGTAAATATATATGCTGTGTGGTGACAGATATGCTTTATATAAATTGAACTTGATTAGACTTAATCTGTAGTTTAAAACCTTCTCACAAAGACTACTCTGGGCCCAGAAGAATTATTACCAACATTTCAGGAAGAACTCACACAAATTTCCTCAGATATTAAGGAAAGAAAGAATGTTTCCCATCGTATTTAACAAAGTTGGCAAAATAAAATTGCATTCAAAAAAAAGATAAGACAATATCTCTCATGAAGGTAGATACAAAAATCAGTAATAAAATATTATCAAAGAGAATCAATGCAAAGAAATAGAGGAAAACAATAGAATGGGAAAGACTACAGATCTCTTCAAGAAAATTAGAGATACCAAGGGAATATTTCATGCAAAGTGAAGTCGCTCAGTCGTGTCCAACTCTAGCTACCCCATGGACTGCAGCCCACCAGCCTCTTCTGTCCATGAGATTTTCCAGGCAAGAGTGCTGGAGTGGGGTGCCATTGCCTTCTCCAAGAATACTGGAGTGGGTTGCCATTCCCTTCTCCAAGAGATCTTCCCAACCCAGGGATTGAATCCAGCTCTCCCACACTGTAGGCAAACACTTTACCATCTGACCCATCAAGGAAGTTTGGTCAAGATACCAAGGGAATATTTCATGCAAAGATGGGCTCAAATAAGGACAGAAATGGTATGGTCCTAACAGAAGTAGAAGATATTAAGAAGAGGTGGCAAGAATACACAGAAGAGTTATACAAAACAGATCTTCACGACCCAGATAATCACAATGGTGTGATTACTCACCTGTAGCCAGACATCCTGGAATGAGAAGGCAAATGGGCCTTAGGAGTATCACTACAAACAAAACTAGTGGAGGTGATGGAATTCCAGTTGCACTCTTTCAATCCTAAAAAATGATGCTGTGAAAGTGCTGCACTCAATATGCCAGCAAATTTGGAAAATGGCAGTGGCCACAAGACTGGAAAAAGTCAGTTTTCATTCCAATCTCAAAGAAAGGCAATGCCAGAGAATGCTCAAACTACCACAGAATTGCACTCATCTCACACACTAGCAAAGTAATGCTCAAAATTCTCCAAGCCAGGCTTCAACAGTATGTGAACCATGAACTTCCAGATATTCAAGCTGGATTTAGAAAAGACAGAGGAACCAGAGATCAAATTGCCAACATCCACTGACTGGATCATGGAAAAAGCAAGAGAGTTCCAGAAAAACATCTACTTCTGCTTTACTGACTATGCTGACCTACTTCTGCTTTATTGACTATGCCGATCACAACGAACTGTGGAAAATTCTTCAAACGATGGGAATACCAGACCATCTGACCTACCTCTTGAGAAATCTGTCAGCAGGTCAAGAAGCAACAATTAGGACTGGACATGGAACAACAGACTTGTTCCAAATAGGGAAAGGAGAATATCAAGGCTGTATATTGTCACCCTGCTTATTTAACTTATATGCAGAGTACAGCATGAGAAATGCTAGACTGGAAGAAACACACTGGAATCAAGATTGCCGGAAGAAATATCAATAACCTCAGATATGCAGATGACACCACCCTTATGGCAGAAAGCAAAGAAGAACTAAAGAGTGTCTTGATGAAAGTGAAAGAGGAGAGTGAAAAGTTGGCTTAAAGCTCAACATTCAGAAAATTAAGATCATGGCATCTGGTCCCATCATTTCATGAGAAATAGATGGGGAAACAGTGTAAACAGTGTCAGACTATTTTGGTGGGGGGGCTTCAAAATCACTGCAGATGGTGATTGCAGCCATGAAATTAAAAGACGCTTACTCCTTGGAAAGAAAGTTATGACCAACCTAGATAGCATATTGAAAAGCAGAGATATTACTTTGCCAACAAATGTCCGTCTAGTCAAGGCTATGGTTTTTCCTGTGGTCATGTATGTATGTGAGAGTTGGGCTGTGAAGAAAGCTGAGTGCCAAAGAATTGGTGCTTTTGAACTGTGGTGTTGGAGAAGACTCTTGAGAGTCCCTTGGACTGCAAGGAGATCCAACAATTCCATCCTAAAAGAGATCAGTCCTGGGTATTCATTGGAAGGACTGATGCTGAAGCTGAAACTCCAATACTTTGGCCCCCTCATGCGAAGAGTTGACTCATTGGAAAAGACTCTGATGCTGGGAGGGATTGGGGGCAGGAGGAGAAGGGGATGACAGAGGATGAGATGGCTGGATGGCATCACCAACTCGATGGACATGAGTTTGAGTGAATTCCAGGAGTTGGTGATGGACAGGGAGGCCTGGCGTTCTGTGATTCATGGGGTCGCAAATTGTCGGACATGACTGAGTGACTGAACTGAACTGAACTGAAGATCACTGCAGATGGTGACTGCAGCCATGAAATTAAAAGACATTTATTCCTTGGAAGAAAAGTTATGACCACCTAGAAGGCATATAAAGAAAGCTGAGTGCCAAAGAATTGATGCTTTTGAACTGTGGTGCTGGAGAAGACTCTTAAAAGTCACTTGGACTGCAAGGAGATCCAACCAGTCCCTCCTAAAGGAGATCAGTCCTGGGTGTTCATTGGAAGAACTGATGTTGAAGCTGAAACTCCAATATTCTGGCCACCTGATGCGAAGAGCTGACTCATTTGAAAAGACCCTGATGCTGGGAAAGATTGAGGGCAGGAGGAGAAGGGGACGACAGAGGATGAGATGGCTGGATGGTATCACCGACTCAATGGACATGAGTTTGAGTGAACTCTGGGAGTTGGTGACGGACAGGGAGGCCTGGCGTGCTGCAGTTCATGGGGTCACAAAGAGTTGGACATGACTGAGCAACTGAACTGAACTGAAAGAGAATCAACTACTGTATAAAGAAGAGAAAGTGAGGTTTATCCCAGGAATACAAGATTATTTTAACATTTAAACACCAATAAATATCATTTTACACATTAACAAAATAAAGGGGGAAAATGATTACATAAAAGGATAGTGAAAGGGCATTTGATTTAAAGAAACACTTTGTCATGATGAAAACTGACAGCAAAAAGAGAATAAAAGGGAAATTCCTTAATCAGATAAATAAAAGTCCTTTAATCTGAAAATCTGATAAAACTGTATCTACAAATTACCTATAGCTACCATTGTATGTTTCATTCAACATTGCATAGAAATTCTAAAAAATTGTAATAAAGGAAAAGGTATAAAGATGGGAATGAAAGAAACCAAACTGTCATTATTTGCAGGTGACATGGTATATACATGAAATTCAAAAGAATCCCTACTACAATTTAGGAGTATTAAGTAACTTTAGCAAAAAATCTAGATACAAAAATAATATAGAAAGATAAGCTATTTTTCTATACATTAGCAACAATTAGAAAATATAATTTTAAAAAATCTATAATAGCATCAGAAATAATAATATCTAGGAATAAATCTAACAAAAGTTAAACAAGACATCTAAAATGAAAATGATAAAATATTGATGAGAGGTTTTTTTTAGAGACCTAAATAAATGGCCAGATATACCACAGTAGAAGACTCAGCATTATCAAAATCTTAATTAACCACAAATTGACTTGTAGATGCAGTATAATGCCAATTGAAATCCCAGTAGGTTTTATTGTGGAAATAGATAATTCTAAGACACATAGTTTAAGGACCTAAAATAACCAAGATAATAATGAAGAAGCATGAAGGTTTAAGAATTGATGCTTTTGAACTGTGGTGCTGGAGAAGACTCTTAAAAGTCACTTGGACTGCAAGGAGATCCAACCAGTCCCTCCTAAAGGAGATCAGTCCTGGGTGTTCATTGGAAGAACTGATGTTGAAGCTGAAACTCCAATATTCTGGCCACCTGATGCGAAGAGCTGACTCATTTGAAAAGACCCTGATGCTGGGAAAGATTGAGGGCAGGAGGAGAAGGGGACGACAGAGGATGAGATGGCTGGATGGTATCACCGACTCAATGGACATGAGTTTGAGTGAACTCTGGGAGTTGGTGACGGACAGGGAGGCCTGGCGTGCTGCAGTTCATGGGGTCACAAAGAGTTGGACATGACTGAGCAACTGAACTGAACTGAAAGAGAATCAACTACTGTATAAAGAAGAGAAAGTGAGGTTTATCCCAGGAATACAAGATTATTTTAACATTTAAACACCAATAAATATCATTTTACACATTAACAAAATAAAGGGGGAAAATGATTACATAAAAGGATAGTGAAAGGGCATTTGATTTAAAGAAACACTTTGTCATGATGAAAACTGACAGCAAAAAGAGAATAAAAGGGAAATTCCTTAATCAGATAAATAAAAGTCCTTTAATCTGAAAATCTGATAAAACTGTATCTACAAATTACCTATAGCTACCATTGTATGTTTCATTCAACATTGCATAGAAATTCTAAAAAATTGTAATAAAGGAAAAGGTATAAAGATGGGAATGAAAGAAACCAAACTGTCATTATTTGCAGGTGACATGGTATATACATGAAATTCAAAAGAATCCCTACTACAATTTAGGAGTATTAAGTAACTTTAGCAAAAAATCTAGATACAAAAATAATATAGAAAGATAAGCTATTTTTCTATACATTAGCAACAATTAGAAAATATAATTTTAAAAACTCTATAATAGCATCAGAAATAATAATATCTAGGAATAAATCTAACAAAAGTTAAACAAGACATCTAAAATGAAAATGATAAAATATTGATGAGAGGTTTTTTTTAGAGACCTAAATAAATGGCCAGATATACCACAGTAGAAGACTCAGCATTATCAAAATCTTAATTAACCACAAATTGACTTGTAGATGCAGTATAATGCCAATTGAAATCCCAGTAGGTTTTATTGTGGAAATAGATAATTCTAAGACACATAGTTTAAGGACCTAAAATAACCAAGATAATAATGAAGAAGCATGAAGGTTAAAATTTTATATAATTCAATTTCATGACTTACTATCAAGCTATAGTAATTAACACTAGATATTGTTAAAAAAAAAAAAAATCCACCTGTCAATGCAGAAGATGTGGTTCAATCCCTGGGTCAGGAAGATCCCCTGGAAGAGGAAATGGCAACCCACTTCAGTATTCTTGCCAGGACAATCCCATAAACAGAGGAGCTTGGCAGGCTACAGTCCATGGGGTTAGAGTCAGGACAGTGTGAGTGATCATGCTCACACTGGGTATTAGCTTGAGAATCGATAAATAGACCAATGAAACAAAAATGCAGTGGGTTGAATGGTGGCCCTGAAAGGATATGTCTATGTTCTAACCTCCAGAACCTGTGAAAATGATCTCATTTGGAAAAATAGATCTGATCAGATCCTAGATATAATTAAATTAAAGTGAAGTCACTCAGTCATGTCCGACTCTTTGCGACCCCATGGACTGTAGCCCACCAGGCTCCTCCATCCATGGGATTCTCCAGGCAAGAGTACTGGAGTGAGTTGCCATTTCCTTCTCCAGGGGATCTTCCCGACCCAGGGATCGAACCCAGGTCTTCTGCGTTATAGGCAGACGCTTCACCGTCTGAGCCACCAAATTAAGGTGGGCCCTAAATTCAATGACAGGCATTCTAATAAGAGAAAAGCAGAGGAAAATTTGAGACTCAGGCACCTGGGGGAGAAAGCAGAGATTAGAATCACATAGCTCTATGCCAAGAAACATACGGAGCCACTGGAAGCTGGAAGAAGCAAGGAAGGATTCTCCCCTAGAGACTTCAGGGGATCCTGATCTTGCCAACATCTGATTTCAGACATCTGGCCTCCACAAATGTCAAGGAAGATACTTCTTTTGTCTCAAGCCACCCTATTTGTGATATTGTGTTAGGTAGAAAACTATCTAACACAGTAGAAAACTAATACAGTTTTAGTATTAGTTTTATTAGGAAACTAAAACTTTCTACACAGTAGAAAACTAATACAGTAAGTAACAGAAGAGATTCCAAACAGAGACCCATCTTCATGGAGTGACTTGAACAACAACACAGCAGTACAATTCAGTTAAGAAAAAAAAAAAAAGATCTTCTCAATAAATGGTTTGGAGTCAATTGAATATTCATGAGGGGAATAAGCCCTTTATCTCACACCAAACACAAAATAAACTTGATATAGACCAAAGAGGTCTTGCCAAGTGGCTCAGTGATAAAGACTCCACCTGTCAAGCAGGAGACTTGGGTTCAGTCCCTGGGTTGGGAAGATCCCCTGGAGAAGGAAATGGTAACCCACTCCAGTATTCTTTCCTGGGAAATACCATGGACAGAGGAGCCTGGCGGGCTATAGTCCATGGGGTCACAGAGTCAAATATGACTGAGCAACTAGACCACCACCACCAGAAATCATAGACCAAAACTTGAAAGCTAAGATAATCAAGCTTCTGGATGAAAACATAGGAGAATATATCTTTATATTATTGGTACGGTCAGAGATTTAAGGGAAAAAAACTCTAACCATAAAAATAAAATACTATTAAACATGCTGTGTCATTATTAAATATTATTAAATACTATTAAATATGACTAATAGCCCCCAAAAGATGTCCATATCCTAGTCCCCAGAATCTGTGTATGTTAGATTGCATTTTAAAAGGGAATTAAGGTTGAGATGGAATTAAGTTGCTTCAGTGTTCCTGGGTTTAAGGTGGAAGATGGGAACACAAATCAAGAAATGCAGAAGCTATATTCCTAGAAGCTGGAAAAAGCTAGGAAATGAATTGTCCCTAGAGTCCCCAGAATGGAACACCGCCCTGCTGATACCTTGATTTTAGCCCAGTGGAACCTGTCAGACTTCTGATATACAGGACTAAATGATAAGAAACATGTGGTTTTAGCCACTAAGTTTGTGGCAATTTATTACAGCAGCCATGGAAAACAAATACATCTGACTTCATCAAAATTAAAAACATCCATTTATGGGACCATCATTAAGACCAAAAAGGTAAGACACAGACTGGGAGATTTATTACACATATATCCCCACAACAGACTTGGGTCCAGAATATAAAAGTAATTCCCCCAATCTATAATCAAATGACAGAAAAACCCAACTTTAAATGGGTGATAAAAGTTAAAAAGAGAATCAGTATCATTATTTATTAGGGGAAGACAAAAGAAAACCAAAGGAGACAACCCTACACGACCACAGATTTAAAATTTTTAAAGACTACAATGTAAGTCTTTGTCAAGAACATGGTGCAAGTGGAAAGCTCAAACATTGCTGGTAGAATTGCAAATTAGAACAACCACTTTAGAAAACTGTTTAGTAGTCAGTGGAATCTACTAAGATTGGACTTCCCTTGTAGCTCAGTTGGTAAAGAATCCGCCTGCAGTGAGGGAGTCCGCCTTTAAAGCAGGAAACTCGGGTTCAATTCCTGGATTGAGCCGATCCCCTGGAGTAGGAAGTGGCAACCCACTCCAGTGTTCTTGCCCGGGAAACCCCGTGAACAGAGGAGCCTGGCAGGCTACACCCATGGGGGTCGCAAGAGTTGTACACAACTAGGCAACTAAACCACTCCCAGAATCTACTAAAGTTAGGCGTAGTGGTGGTTTCGTCGCTCTGTCGTGTCCGACTCTTGCGACCCCCATGGATGCACACCAGGCTCCGTGTCCGGCGGATGCTCCAGGCTAGAATACTGGAGTGGGTTGCCATTTCCTTTCCCAGGGAATCTTCCCAACCCAGGAATCAAACCCAGGTCTCCTATTATGGCAGGCAGCTTTGACTAGACGAACCTTTGTTGGCAAAGTAATGTCTCTGCTTTTTAATATGCTGTCTAGGTTGATCATAGCTTTTCTTCCAAGGAGCAAGCGTCTTTTAATTTCATGGCAGCAGTCACCATCTGCAGTGATTTTGGAGGCCCTCACCACCACCACCCCCCCCCCAAAAAAAAGTCTCTCACTGTTTCCATTGTTTTCCCATCTATTTGTCAAGAAGTGATGGGACCGGATGCCATAACCTTATTTTTCTGAATGTTGAGTTTTAAGTCAGCCAGCTTTTTCACTCTCCTCCCCATGGGTGCTATAGTTTAATTTGAAAAAGCAAAAGGTGAAATAAAATATTATATTCAGACTGCTGGAATGTAGTTGATAATGATTTCTAAGCATGTAAAAATGCAGGCATGTAATAGCTAGAACATAATATATGATCAAGTTTAATTGGAATTCCTAAACCAATAGAATGTCTCCTTTTGCTTTTTCAAATTAAACTATAGCACCCATGGGGAAGAGAGTGAAAAAGCTGGCTGAGAGACATTAGTCCAGTTTTGATCAAAACATAATCAAGTCTTTGAAGTCTTTAATGTTTAAGTCATCAGTTCATGGCATAGCCAGATCTTCATGGAGATTTCTACATACCATACAAAAAAATGTGAGAGGCCCAGGTATCCGATTACTGGCCAAGACATTGAACTTCGAAAGTTGCTTCAGTTCAGTTCAGTTCAGTCACTCATTCATATCCGACTCTTTTTGACCCCATAGATTGCAGCACACCAGGCCTCCCTGTCCATCACCAACTTCCGGAGTTTACCCAAACTCATGTCCATTGAGTCAGTGATGCCATCCAACCACCTCATCCTCTGCCATCCCCTTCTCCTCCTGCCTTCAATCTTTCCCAGCATCAGAGTCTTTTCAAATGAGTCAGCTCTTTGCATCAGGTGGCCAAAGTATTGGAGTTTCAGCCTCAGCCTCAGTCCTTCCAATGAATATTAGGACTGATTTCCTTTAGAATAGACTAGTTGAATCTCCTTGCAGTCCACAGGACTCTCAAGAGTCTTCTCCAACACCCCAGTTCAAAAGCATCAATTCTTCAGCACTCAGCTTTCTTCATAGTCCAACTCTCACATCCGTACATGACTACTGGAAAAACCATAGCTTTGATTAGATGGACCTGTGTTGGCAAACTAATGTCTCTGCTTTTTAATATGCTGTCTAGGTTGGTCATAACTTTTCTTCCAAGGAGCAAGAGTTTTTTAATTTCATGCCTGCATTATGTCTAAAAAAATGTACATACCTTAATCAAAAAACACTTTATTACTGAAAAATGCTAACCATCATCTGAGGCTTCAGTGAATCATAATCTTTTTGCTCACAGAGAGTCTTGCCTTTGTGTTAATGCTGCTGCTGCTGCTGCTGCTAAGTCGCTTCAGTCGTGTCCGACTCTGTGCGACCCCACAGATGGCAGCCCACTGGGCTCCGCCATCCCTGGGATTCTCCAGGCAAGAACACTGGAGTGGGTCAGAGTGGAGGTTGCTGAGGGTCTTGGTGACAGTGATAATGTCTTAAAATAAGACAATGAAATTTGCTGCATCAGTTTGAAACAGAGCAGGACCCGATGGTTCTTGCCCACCACTCCACCATCCCCTCCCCCACACCATGTCCTCTGCCTGCCTTTTGTCTGTGGAAAACTTTAGTCCAAGAGTAAGAGATCAGTCCTGGGTGTTCACTGGAAGGACTGGTGTTGAAGCTGAAACTCCAATACTTTGGCCACCTGATACAAAGAGCTGACTCATTTGAAAAGACTCTGATGCTGGGAAAGATTGAGAGCAGGAGGAGAAGGGGACGACAGAGGATGAGATGGTTGGATGGCATCACCGACTCAATGGACATGGGTTTGGGTGGACTCTGGGAGTTGGTGATGGACAGGGAGGCCTGGCATGCTGCAGTTCATGGAGTTGCAAAGAATCGGACACAACTGAGCGACTGAACTGAACTGAAGTTTAATCAGGGAGGTGAGAAATATGGACAAAGGGAGACAGTCAAAGAAGATGAAATAATAATAATGTAGTCATTAAGCATAGTCAAGGACATTTAGTTTTTTCTCAAGAGCTGTGGATAATATTCTGAGCCACATCCTGTGAGCTATCTTATAGATACTAAAACCCCAGGTGGAGAAGTTAACTGCATGATGACTGTACCCAGACCATGAGCTGCCAGAGTTCTGAGGATGGGCTGCAAGGAAATGGGAATGAATGGGCCCTGGAACTGAAGATTAATTGTACCTAAAACAACCAAGATGACGCTGGTCAGACCACTGTTGACCAATTTGAAGATGACTGTGAGGGCTGAAAATGACTGTGCTGTTTCTATATGTAATGCCCTCTCCCCAACTTCAGTCTATAAAACCTCTTGCCCACAGGTTGCCAGTGGGGGGCAGAGGGAAGACAGGAATCAACTCTTGGATAGATGTCTGCTACCCTCTCCCCACCAGTTGCTGGTATCTGAAACAAAGCCAACTTTTCTATCCACCAACCTAGCCTGTTTATTGGCTTTTAAGAGGCGAGCAGCCAGAATCCACACTATTTCAGTAACAAATTGACTTTTCTTTTCACAACTGATTTTTCCATAGCATACAATGCTATTTGACAGCATTTTACCAACAGTAGGACTTTTTGAATTGGAGTCAGTCCTCTCAAACCCTGCCGCTGTTTACCAACTAAATTTATGCAATATTCTAAACCTTTTGTTGTCATTTCAGCAATCTTTTCAGCATCTGTACTGGGAGTAAAATATGTCTCAAAAAACACTTTATTTGAGCGCTTAAGGTGCATAAGCTACATACAAAGCAGCTCCTAATCTGTTTATGTTTTATCCT
Source organism: Cephalophus harveyi (assembly GCA_006410635.1). Lineage (NCBI taxonomy): Eukaryota > Metazoa > Chordata > Mammalia > Artiodactyla > Bovidae > Cephalophus > Cephalophus harveyi. The sequence goes on along the minus strand of SJYT01051796.1, from coordinate 200,547 downwards.
GAGATTGAAGCAATTCAGTCACCTCTTCAGGCTCCACAACTTATCCTTTCAGGTCTCTTGCTATTTCCACCCCATCTATAATTATTTCCTTCACTGAGCTCTTGAATCCCTCAAAGTCATCCATGAGGACTGTAATCACCTTCTTCCAAGCTTCTGTTAATTTTTATATTTTGACCTCTTTGTATATATCACAAATGTTCTAAATGGCATCTAGCACCGAGAGTCCTATCCAGAAAGTTTTCAATTTACTTCTTTCAGATCCCCTGGAGAAGGAAATGGCAACCCACCCCAGTACTCTTGCCTGGAAAATTCCATGGACTGAGGGGCCTGGTAGGCTACAGTCCATGGAGTCGCAAAAAGTCGGACACGACTGAGCAACTTCACTTCACTTCACTTCTTTCAGATCCATCTGAGGAATCACTGCTTACGGCAGCTTTAGCCTTAAGAAATGTATGCATACGGCAGCTTTAGCCTTAAGAAATTTATCTCTTAAGTAACAAGACTTGAAAGTCCAAATGACTCCTTGACCTGTGGGCTGCAGAATAGATGCTGCATGAGCAGGCATGAAAACAACATTAATCTCATTATACATCTCCATCAGAGCTCTTAGGTGACTGGGTGCATTATCAATGAGCAGCCATATTTTGAAAGGAATCTATTTTTCTGAATCGTAGGTCTCAGCAGTGGGCCTAAAATATTCAGTAAACTATGTTATAAAGAGATATACTGTGATCCAAGTTTGTTGTTCCAGTTATAGAGTACAGACAGAGTAGAATGAGCATAATTCTTAGGGTTTGGGGATGGTAAAGGAGCATTTGCTTCAACTTGAAGTCACCAGCACCATTAGCCCCAACTAGAGAGTCAGCTTGTCCTTTGAAGCCAGGCATTGACTTCTCTCTAGATATGAAAGTCATAGATAGCTAGCAGGCTGTTTTGCCTACCTTAAAAATCTGCCACTTAGTGTAGCCACCTCCATTAATTATCTTAGTTAGATCTAGATAACTTGCTGCAGCTTCTATATCAGCACTTGTTGATTTTCCTTGAACTTTGATCTTATATGGTTTCTCATTTAAGTCTCATGAACCTACCCCTGCTAGCTTCAGACTTCTCCTCTGCATCTTTCTGATCTCTCTCAGGCTTCATAGAGTGAAGAGAGTTAAGGCCTTGTTCTGGATTAAGCTTCAGCTTAAGGGAATGTCATGTATGGTTTGATCTTCTATCCAGACCACTAAAACTTTCTTCATATCAGCCATAAGGCTGTTTCACTTTCTTATAATTTATGTTCACTGGAGTAGAACTTTTGATTTCCTTCAAGAGCTTTTCTTCTGCATTCACAGCTTCGTTAACTGTTTGGCACAAGAGGCCTATCTTTCAGCTTGTCTCAGCTTTTGGTATGCCTTCTTCACTAAGCTTAATCATTTCTAGCTTTTGATTTAAAGTGAGGAATATATGACGCTTTCTTTCACTTGAACACTGAGAGGCCGTTGTAAGGTTATTAATTGGCCTGATTTCAATATTATTGTACCCAAGGAGGAGAGAGATGGGGGAACAGCTGGTTGATAGAGCAGTCAGAACACATACAACATTTATCATTTATATCTCATATATATATATATATATCTCATATATATATATATATCTTATATATATCATATATGGGCACAGTTTGTGGTTCCCCAAAACAATTACAATAGGAGTATCAATGATCACAGATCACCATAACAAATATAATAATAATGAAAAAGTTTGAAATATTGCAATAACTACCAAAATGTGACTCAGAGACAAGAAGTAGGAAAATACTGATTAAAAAAAAATGGTGTCAATAGAATTTCTCAGTGCAGGGTTGCTATAAACCCTCAATCTCTCAATCTATAAAAGATGCAATTATTTGCTAAATGCAATTTTAAAAAGAAGGTATGCATCCATACCAAGACATCCTGCTTTTCCTTTTTTTTTATGCCTGGACTCCAGAATGTCTCCTCCTTGGCTTTCTAAGGCCCAGGAGGCCTCCGAAGTGGTGTGCATGTGCTCAGTCACTCAATAGTGTCTGACTCTTTGCAACCCCATGGACAGCAGCATGCCAGGCTTCTCTGTTATTCTCTATCTGCTGGAGTTTGCTAAACTCATATCCATTGAGTTGGTGATCCATCCATCCATCTCATCCTCTGTATAAGTTCATTTATTTGTGAGCACAAGCGTCTCCCTCACCTTTGGATCTAGAAACAATGCCCAGGAAAGATCAGGGGAATCTTGCATTTTATTCATATATAAAAAGAGAACAAAAGTATAATGGTCCTTGACTTCCAGAGGGCAGTCAATCCCCGCTTTTCTCTTTGTGTGCAGATCTTTAAGTAAATGTTGACTCTATGGACTTATTTTCCCAATAATCCAGTGTTGCTGCCAGGATCTGGAGCAACACAGACCCTGATGATGGTGGAGTGAGAACTAAGTGAACATTTAAGACCTCTTGCTGTCCTGCTAGCTCCGCAGTAAAGAATCCACCTGCCAATGCAGGAGACACAGATTCCATCCCTGGGTCAGGAAGATCCCCAGGAGGAGAAAATGGCAACCCACTCCAGTATTCTTGCCTGGGAGATCCCATGGACAGAGGGGTCTGGTGGGCGACAGTCCATGGGGTCACAAAAGATTCAGACGTGACTGAGCGACTAAACATCAACAGCAACAGCTGTCCTCCTTACACTGCCGCCTCCGTATCCTCCCTCCACGGCCAGTGACTCCAGCCAAAGCTCCATCCCTGAGACACTTTCCATTCAGAATGGCTTTTGTCCTTTCACGTGGAGATTGAAAACCAAATCCATCTGTTTGTTTAAGCTCTTTCTGTCTAACCTTGTTAAAAAAAAAGAAGTAAAGGAGAAAAAGAAAGAAAAAAAGGAAAGAGAGTTGAAAATCTAGGATGACTTATTTTTTAAATGCTTGAATGTCTTGAGCATAAGTGTAGTCATACTAATAGGGAAGCTCCAATAGCAAGCAAACATTTAAAGAAACAGCTAAGAGAAGAAACCAGCCATGCATCCTTGGAAAATCTGCAAAGACCCAGAATTCAGGGACATCTCCCTCAATGCCCCAACTTTTGTATCTGTATTGACAGTCTCCACAAGAGCAGGGAGACTCTCTTTCTAATTATAATATTACCAGCACTTACCTCAGTGAGAGCAAATGGCAAATGTTCAAAGGAGAAGAAGAAAGAGAGAGAGGGAGAAGGAGATGAAAGTGTTATTTTGCCCTAAATCTATATTGCAAGCAATCTTTTCCTTTTGAGTAACAACCAAAATCTGCCCTGCATCAAGAGATTGACTTTAGATAACCATTATCGAGATTACAAATATATTTCTTCATATCATAACTCTTATATTTATATTGACTTTTAATCAACCTCAGTATAGTTCCTCCCTATTTTATATTTTCCCCCATATAATTTTTAACTTCTTTGAACATTTCAACATACTTTGCAATATTTCTAAGGTAGTTTCAATATGTTATTGAGCCTCTTAGATACCCTCAAAAACTCTTCCCTTCTCACTGTAAGGCTGACAGGAAAACACGAAAGAATGTTCACAAATGTTTGCAATATGTACAGGCTATTAGTAGTCTTTAGACTGAACAGAAAAACTGTTTTCAACACCTCTTGAATGCATGCTATTACAGCTTTGGAAAGTATGTGTTTAGAAAGTACAACTTAGAAGGATACTGATTGGAAAAATTCTTCTTTGAGACATAAAAATTACATCAATTATCTGGAATATAATTAGCATAGCTAAATTATTATCCATCATCTGGAGGGTGAAAAAAGATAGGCTTCCTCCTAGCTTGTAATTTTAAATTTAGTAGGTGCCAATGATAAATGTCTTTATATGTATAGTCTTCATGCAGTGTAAAGTTAAAATTCAAAGTCATTTAAACAGAAAGAGGTTTGGAACTCAGTGAAGCAATTTATCTAAAACAACCTAAAACCTTAATAAAGGTCAGTTTTTCACAGCTCAACCATGTCAACTCATAAATTTGTTTTTGATGCGGTCTGAATCAGCACAGGAAGATTTTGAATAACGTGGGCCAAGACTTATCCTGAAGCACATAAATCACTTTTGACATATATGTTCATAACAACAGCCTTCAGAAGAAAAGGGAACAGTGAAAGTTCTAAGAAACTGGGCAGGAATACTTCCTAACGTTCAGTGGTTTACGTGAGTTGCTAAATTCTAAGTTGCAAAAGTGTATGTAGTTTACATGAAAAAAAAATAATTTTATTCACTATGCAGACAAAAAGTCCCTTTGAACATGCCCTATTTGGGGGTAATTTTGTGACTCAAAGAGTTCTTCATATTTCCCCAGGGATGCTTTAATCATTTCTCCCTTTTACCATTGAAAGACCTCAAAAAATCCAGTCATGTGACATAAATGAACGTGTACCAGAGACATTCGGAGCATACATTTACTTTTAAATAATTAGGAGTAAAAGAGCAGGTCTTTGCAATCTAAAAGATAGAGGTCCCATAAAGTTGAAAATATACCCCTAAAACTCAATATTTTACAATAACTCCTTAATATTCATTAGGGGATCAACGTCCAAACCAAAGCATTGTGGTTCTGAGAGATTTTCTGCATTGCGCAGTTCAGCCAAAGGACACGTTTTGGAGCAACATCAGGTCTAGAGAAATTTAATGGAAAAACAAATTTAAAAAAACAAATCTTCACAAATAAGACAAGCCACGAAATGTTTGGATTTAGATACCCTGACTATAACCCAAAGGGGTATTTTTTTGGAGAGTGAAAGTAATTTGTGTATCCTCTTAAACCAGAATTAACTATAACATCTTACATAGGTCATTGCTGGATAAGCAACAATCTTTGTCTTCTGTACTTGCATTTATTTTCTCTGATTCTTTTTCTTTGCTCATTCTCCACATTTCAGAAATATTGATAAATATCTCCATTATCAAAACTTTTCAATTATTTCATTAAATATGTTTTTAGTCTGGAAGCATAATTTTATGTAAAAATAACATTCATCCATCTTGATCTTTATTCTCTGCACTTGCTGCTGCTTATAATATTTCTAGTCTGAAAGATTTGCCTTTTTTTCTGGCAACTGTTGTATTAGGCTAACTTCCATGAGTTGAGGAAAGGGCTCTACATTGTTGGTTTATATTTCTTTTTCCTAATGAGGGTCTGAAAGTCCTTTGGGGCAGTTAGAATTTTTCCAAGCCACAGCTTCTTCTGATCTCACACAATTCTTCAGGTTCACCTCTCTCATTGCACTGCTCCAAGAGCATGGAGAAGTGAGCTTTTTAAAGGCTTGTCCTTTCTTGTTAAAGATTTATAGTTATTGTTTAGGAAGATTCTTCTAAACCCTCTTGAACTGAGTGTCTGTGTACTAGGATCCCTGATTTGGAATGACACCCCTCTTTTTGTCTTAGTTGTTTTTGAAGTTTGTTTCAAGGAAAACCAGAATGAGTGATTTCCGAGTGCCTGGAGTTGCACTCCCCTCACTGTTCTGATTTCCAAGAACAAGCTATTCACATACTGTTACTTCTACTCAGAATGGCCTTCCTCCCTTCTGTTTCTGGCCAACTGTCTATTATCCTCGAAGAGGATCTACTTAGTAGTCATTTTTTCTCTGAAGCCTTCCAGTCCCCCATTTCTGTTCTTCCCCAGCATTTTACGTCTGCCTCCATTAACACTTAGCACATTTCTCTAGAACTAGTGACCTAGACTGTGAGTTCTTGTAGGAAACTGTTGGCCTTGAAGTCCCCTAGTGCATATACATTGTATCCATTCATCCATTTATTTACTCGCTGAATTATACATTTTCAAATACTTTTCAAGCACCTACTCTGAGCCAGCAATTTTTTGGTCTCCAAAGATCAGCAGCAAATGACATGAACAAGATTTCTGGTCTCCAGCAGACTTATTTTAGTAGAATGAAGCCTGATGATGAATAAGTAAACAAATAAATGAACAAGATAATTTCCACTATCAATTGGCATCCATATATATATATATATATATATATATATATATATATATATATATATATATATAATTGAATATCTGGAAGTTCATGGTTCACATTCTGTTGAAGCCTGGCTTGGAGAATTTTGAGCATTACTTTAGATGTGTATAAGAGACAGGGCCAGTATAGTGTGATGGGAAAGGTGTTATAGATGGATGGTGAGACAAAACTTCTTTGGGTGGTGGTATTTGAGCTGCAACCCGAATCACATGAAAAAACAAGATCTGGTCAGGGAAATGAAAATCAAAACCAGAATGAGATATCACCTGATACTTGTTAGAATGGCTATCATCAAGAAGCAAAAGGCAAACGTTGGTAAGGCTGTGGAGAAAAGAAAAGTTCTGTGTACTGTTGTTGGAATGTAAATTGCTGCAGCCACTATGGAAGTCAGTGCAAAAGTTTCTCAAAAAATTAAAAATAGAATTGCCATATATTCCAGCAATTCTACTTATTGGTATTTATTCAAAGAAATAAAATCATGATTTCAAAGAGATCGCTGCACCCTGATATTCATTGCAGGGTGGTTTATGGTAGTAAAGACATGGAAATAACCTCAGGCCCACCAAAAGATAAATGGATAAAGAAAATGTGACAATGGAATTGTATCCTGCCATGAAAAGAAGGAAATTCCGCTCCTTGCAACAACATGGATGAAGCTTGAGGGCATTATGCTAAATGAAATAAGTTCAGACAGAGAAAGAGAAATACTACATGTTTTCACTTACATGAGAAATCTAAAATAGTTAAATCAAAGAAACAGAATAAATATGGTAGTTGCTAAGGATCTGAGGGGTGGGGAAAAATAAGAGATGTTGATTAAAGGATACAAACTTCTAGCTATAAGAGGAATAAGTTCTAGGAATGTAACATACAAGATGGTAACCATAAATAATACTTGAATGTTGTAAGAGGCTAGATCTTAAATGTCATCACCCACACACAAAAATATGATAATTATGTAAAAAGATGGGTGTGTGAACTACTTTATCATGGTCATCATTTTGCAATATATACATAAAACAAATCCCCACATGGTACATCTTAAACTTATGAATGTTATATATTGATAGCATCTCAATAAATCTTCAGTTCAGTTCAGTTGCTCAGTCATGCCCAACTCTTTGAGACCCCGTGGACTGTAGCAAGCTGGGCCTCCCTGTCTGTCACCAACTCCCGGAGTTTACTCAAATTCATGTCCATCAAGTCAGTGATGCCATCCAACCATCTCATCCTCTGCCATCCCCTTCTCCTCCTGCCTTCAATCTTTCCCAGCATCAGGGTCTTTTCCAATGAGTCAGTTTTTCGTATCAGGTGGCCAAAGTATTGGAGCTTCAGCTGCAGCATCAGTCCTTCCAATGAATATTCAAGATCGATTTCCTTTAGGATTGACTGGTTTGATCTCCTTGTAGTCCAAGGGACTCTCAAGAGTCTTCTCCAACGCCACATTTCAAAAACATCAATTCTTCAGTGCTCAACCTTCTTTATAGTCCAACTCTCACATCCATACATGACTACTGGAAAAATCATAGCCTTGACTATATGGAACTTTGTAGGCAAAATAATGTCTCTGCTTTTTAATATGCTGTCTAGGTTTGTCATAGCTTTTCTTCCAAGGAGCAACTGTCTTTTAATTTCATAGCTGTAGTCACCATCTGCAGTGATTTTGGAGCCTAAGACAAATAAAGTCTGTCACCGTTTACATTGTTTCCCCATCTTTTTGCCATGAAGTGATGGAACTGGATGCCACAATCTTTGCTTTTTGAATGCTGAGTTTTAAACCAACTTTTTCACTCTCCTCTCTCACTTTCATTAAAATTTTCTTTAGTTCCTCCTCGCTTTCTGCCATAAGAGTGGTGTCAACTGCTTATTTGAGGTTATTGATATTTCTCCCAGCAATCTTGATTCCAGCTTGTGCTTTATCCAGCCTGGCATTTTGCATGATGTACTATGCATATAAGGTAAATAAGCAGAGTGACAATATACAGTCTTGATGTACTCCTTTCCCAATTTGGAACCAGTCTATGTCTGGTTCTAGCTGTTGCTTCTTGACCTGCATACAGATTTCTCAGGAGGCAGGCCAGGTAGTCTCGTATTCCCATCTCTTGAAGAATTTTCCACAGCTTGTTGTGACCCACACAGTCAAAGTCTTTGGCATAGTCAATAAAGCAGAAGTAGATGTTTTTTGGAACTCTCTTGCTTTTTTGATATCTAGTGGATGTTGGCAATTTGATCTCTGGTTCCTCTGCCTTTTCTAAATCCAGCTTGAATATCTGGAAGTTCATGGTTCACATTCTGTTGAAGCCTGGCTTGGAGAATTTTGAGCATTACTTTACTAGCGTGTGAGATGAGTGCAATTGTGTGGTAGTTTGAGCATCCTTTGGCATTGCCTTTCTTTGGGATTGAAATGAAAACTGACTTTTTCCAGTCCTGTGGCCACCACTGAGTTTTCCAAATTTGCTGGCATGTTGAGTGCAGCACTTTCACAGCATCATATTTTAGGATTTGAAATAGCTCAACTGGAATTCCATCACCTCCACTAGCTTTGTTCCTAGTGATGCTTCCTAAGGCCCACTTGACTTCACATTCCAATATGTCTGGCTCTAGGTGAGTGATCACACCATCGTGGTTATCGGGTCATGAAGATCTTTTTTTGTATGGTTCTTCTGTGTATTGTTGCCACCTCTTCTTAATATCTTCTGCTCTTGTTAAGTTCATACCGTATCTGTCTTTTATTGTGTCCATCTTTGCATGAAATATTCCCTTGGTATCTCTAATTTTCTTGAAGAGATCTCTAGTCTTCCCTATTCTATTGTTTTCCTCTATTTTTTTGCATTGATCACTGAGGAAGGCTTTATCTCTCCTTGCTATTCTTTGAGACTCTGCATTCAGATGGGTATATCTTTCCTTTTCTCCTTTGTCTTTAGCTTCCTTTCTTTTCTCAACTAATTGTAAGACCTCCACAGACAACCATTTTGCCTTTTTGCATTTCTTTTTCTTGGGGATAGTTTTGATCACTGCCCCCTGTCCAATGTCATGAACCTCCCTCAATAGCTCTTCAGGCACTCTGTCTATCAGATCTAATCCCTTGAATCTATTTGTCACTTCCACTGTATGATTGTAAGGGATTTGATTTAGGTCATACCTGAATGGTCTACTGGTTTCCTCTACTTTCTTCAATTTAAGTCTGAATTTTGCAATAAGGAGTTCATGATCTGAGCAATAGTCAGTTCCCAGTCTTGTTTTTACTGACTGTGTAGAGCTTCTCTATCTTCAGCTACAAAGAATATAATCAATCTGATTTTGGTATTGACCATCTGGTGATGTCCATGTGTAGAGTCTTCTCTCCTGTTGTTGGGACAGGGTGTTTGTTAGGACCAGGGCATTCTCTTGGCAAAACTCTGTTAGCCTTTGCCCTGCTTCATTTTGTACTCCAAGACCAAGCTTGCCTGTTACTCCAGGTAGCAGGTTACTCCAGGTCTTTAGTGTACATAATGTTTAATAAAATTAGCTAGCATATGCTCACCAAAAGACATGCACTAGGACATTTAAGACAGTGTTATTCACAAGCACCCCAAACAGGAAACTAACCAATGCCTGTTAACAGTAAAATGGGTAAATAAACCATGGCATATTTCCACAATGTAATTAAATAAGAATAAATACACTTAACTACATGCAATAATATAAATGAATCTCACAAATATAATTTCAATGAAAGAAGCCTGACACAAACAAATAAACTGTATGTGTTCATTCATATAAAGAACAAAAGCAGATGAAAGAAAATTGATGCTGTTCTAAGTCAAGACATTCCTGGAGACTGGAGAGGACTCCTGGAGACGTCTGTTGCCTGGAAGGGGGCAGAAGGGGCTTATGGGTCCTGACCATATTCTGTGATTACACTGGAGTGTTCAATTGGGAAAAACTCAGTGAGTACTACACTTTTAAATATGTGCCTTTTATTTATGTGGACTTTACATTTTTTAAAGTTTAATAAACTAAACAAAAAAGACATAAAATTTGAAAAAAAACTGAAAAAAAACTAATAGATATCCTATATTAAGTACTCGCTTTTGCACCAGTTGATGTTTATGTCATTTCTAGGTGCTAACTCTTTGCACCTATAGTAGTGGGGAGAAGGCAATGGCACCCCACTCCAGTACTCTTGCCTGGAAAATCCCATGGACAGAGGAGCCTGGTAGGCTGCAGTCCATGGGGTCGCTAAGAGTCGGACATGACTGAGCAACTTCACTTTCACTTTTCACTTTCATGCATTGGAGAAGGAAATGGCACCCCACTCCAGTGTTCTTGCCTGGAGAATCCCAGGGACGGGGGAGCCTGGTGGGCTGCCGTCTATGGGGTCACACAGAGTTGGACACGACTGAAGCGACTTAGCATAGTAGTGGAGTTGAATCTGGAATTCTAATGCAGACAGTTTAAGTGCTGACTTAAATCTGGGTTTTGTACTTTCTGGGTGTTTTGTTTGCTGTTTGCTGTTTTTTTCATCTTCTGTTTTTACTTCCTTAATCCTTGGTTTTCTCATTTATAAAATAAAGACAATAACAGTAGCTACTTACAGGTTTGTGGTTAAGTATTAAATGAGCAAATCTTTGTAATGTACTTAACATAATGCCTAACATGTGGTAAGTGTTCAATAAATCTATACTAACTGATAATTTCTGCTTTATTTTACCTAGAAATACTCAACTTTTGTCATCCCAAGCATTGCGAGATAGTCCACAAGTCTGTTCACCTTCAAATATTAGGAATTAAAAAGACAGCAGCATGCCATGCCCTGCACAGGAATGAATGAGGGCAGAAAGTAAGGAAAGAAGAAAAGAAGGAGCTAGAGAAAAATGCCATCCTAGCATGTGAAGATGGTGATTCGATAACAGTAAGAATGGAAGCAGACAGTCTGAAAAGCACCAAGATATATCATCATTCTCAGATCTTCTTAAAGATAAAGAAAAGTACAACTATCCTTTTCTCTGAACCCTGACTCTCATTACAGTTTTGTGTTATGTATGGCAGGTAGGGTGTGTTGTGGCGAGACTGCTGACTCAGAGACACAGCACCTAGACTTCAGGCCCAGCCACTTGTATCACCTGGGATAATAACTTCCTCTTTTCTCAGTTTCCTCACCTGAATGATGAGGATAATATTAATGGTATCCACCTCATAGTTTGAGGTTTAAAGCAACTAGTATTTGTAAATAACTTAGAATCATTGACATACAGAAAGCACAATAGCTTCTTATAAGAAACGCAAAGTATGGTCAAGGTTTACTCTGGGGAAAACTAAAAAGCCAAACTTCTGTTCTATTCTTTCCCAGTCTTCTTCAGAGCATTTCCAGTCTTGCTCCCTCCAGGTTCCTAACACACACAGGCCAGTCCCTGGTAACTCACAGCCCTTCCCCCAAAATACTCACCCTGACCTGCCTCCTCCTCCACATCCCAAATTCCTCCTTGGAATCTTTATAAAATTGACTTGTGCCATCCATGTTTCATTCCATTCAAGGTGAAAAATAACGCATTCCTTTCTGTGAAAGTGTGGTCGCTCAGTCACATCCGACTCTGTGACCCAGTGGACAGCAGCCCTCCAGGCTCCTCTGTCCATGGAATTCTCCAGGCAAGAATACTGCAGTAGGTAGCCATTCCCTTCTCCAAAGGGTATTCTGACCCAGGGATGGAACCCAGGTCTCCTGTATTGCAGGTAGATTCTTTACTGTCTCTTTACAACTCTCTAGACCATAGCCCACCTGGCTCCTTTGTTCATGGGACTCTCCAGGCAAGAATACCGGAGTGGACTGCCGTGTCGTCCTGTGGGGAATCTTCGCAACCTAGGGATCGAACGCACATCTTTTATATCTTCCGCACTGGCAGGTGGGTTCTTCTGAGCTACTACGACTAGTGCCACCTATGGGAAGCCCATATAATCTTTTCTATGAGATAATAATGGGTATCTTTTCCTCAGATAGCATTTCTGATTTTGACAAAGCTTTCTGAACTCGGCTTCACAACCTCATGAAGTGACACAGATGGTACAAACTCTCGGCTTCATTTCTTGCCAACTGGGAGATATTTTCAACCAGAAAAATCTTGTCATTCTCAATCACAACAAATAGAGGACTGCTTACTATAATCTTGATGATTTCAGAGCTGTAAATTGCAAAATTAAAGTAATAATAATCTTTTCTCTTTTCTATCCTTTTATATCCAAATAAAGGGGGAAAGTAGAGAACTAAGAGATGGGATATGCTCTGATTCTTCTGTTGAGTTTTAATTTCCTCAGGGAATGACCAGAGAGTTGCCTTGTGCAACTTATTCTCTTTCATGTTCAAATACTCTGTATTTCCCAGTATATTTGAAGCTGAAGAGATAGTTCCTTCCTCACCTTCACCCTGGATTTCCCTGATTGACTCCAGGAGCAACCACATGGCAAATATGCATGTCCACATGTGTGTACATATTCACATGGACACACATATTCTGCATTGCCATCCCTATTCCAGCCCTACCCTATAGTAAATTTTCCCAAATGAAAAAAAAAAAAAGAAAAAAACTAATCCTGATGACCCACGGTGGACAACCTGGACCTCAGGAGTACCCAGGAATCCCAAAATAACTTAAAGATAGAGACTTATTTGAGTTGCAGAAGCTCAGGTTTTATTTAACTGCACAGTGCATCCCAGAAGTCAAATGACAACCCAAGATCAATTCAAAAAACCAACCACGCATGTTGTATGTTATTGCAACCTTCAGGATGATTCACTTAATTTGCACTTACATTTTAGTTTAAAACGTCATTGAGAGAGTTGCATGTGTGCATGCATGCTCTTTGTGACGCCATGGACTGCAGCCCACCAAACTCCTCTGTCCATGGAATTTTCAGGCAAGGATACTGGAGTAGGTTGCCATTTCCTCCTCCAGGGGACCTTTCCTACTCAAGAATCCTGCGTCTCCTGCACTGGCAGGCAGATTCTTTACCACTGTGCACCTGGGTTTATCAGCAGTCAAAACAGTCTCTGACTTTAGGAAAAGATTGAGTGGCAGTTAACCCCAGAGATCCAAACCCCTACCCTTCTCTTTCTCCATAGACATCTAGCCTGGTAAACATTGATTATAACATGAATCCATCAGAGTTTGAAATCCCCATGTGGGCTAGAGTGTTCCAGACATTTCCTGGCACTAAGAGATACTCTCCAAAGAACAAGCATCAATTCAACAAGTTAGAACTGACGCCAACTTTTCCTAGAGCACAGAGGCCAGTCATGAGCGGGGGAAGAATGTAAATTCTCACCATGATATAATCACAGAAAATGACTCGTAAATAATCCGAACACTGGTTTAAAAGGTATATCTCAGGATGCAAATGTGCACTCACCAGTGACTCAGAAAGTACCAGATGTAAACAATTACCCAATTACCCATGCACAGAAAGCACTTCTAAGGAAAGTGAATCAGGTCAAGACAGAGGATGGTTCAGGACATCCAGTACAAAACTCTCTCCTTCATTTAATCTCTGAGCACAAAGGACAGTTTGAAATGCTTTTAAAACCCCTTCAATATTTTGGACTTCTATGTATAGCTTACTCATGGGTATTCTCTTATCACTAGGCTATTCCAAAAATCTGAATCCTTAAAGTCCCAGTGTAACTGTCTACCATAACATAGGCTCCTTGGATGAAAGCCATGAGTCATCAAGATCACTTGACCTGGTCCAGCGCTCCACACTGACCCAGCTCCCTAACTCCCTCCTGGCAAAAGTTCACAGCCACTCTTAGCCTCACTCACTCTTCCACTAAGCTCAGTACTTTCCTCTCCTTCACACTCTGATCCAACTCCCAACAGCCTCACTCTTCTGTGGACCTCTGCAGTGTGAAAAAAAAGTGCAGGATAAGATTCTGCTGCTGTATTTGAGTTTAAAATATCAGAGGAATTTTTGCATACCTCAGCTTAAGGCATTATTGCCCTTGACCTGGATGAGGCCCTAGCTCTGAGCCCTATGCTTTAGAGGACTCACTCTGCCCCCACTATCGCCATGCACGTAAGGCAAAAGTTTATAGGCTTAAACTTGCACACGTGGAAACTTTGCCTCCCCTTATAGACCAGGCTTTGGGTACTTGGGACCTTGGAATTTCCCACCCAGACATCACCGAGTCTGTTTCCAAGGCCAGAATGGAGCTCTTCACCATGGTGCCTCCTTCAAGCAGATGGCGCTGACCATTTGCTCCTCCCAGGCCAGAGAAGTGGCTGAGGGGCTGCTGAGTTCAGGGACTATGAATACAGCTTTGAAGTGCAGCCTGGATTGTCTACACACGTGTGATGAGGTCCCTCTTGGCATGAGAGATTGCCAGCAGTGGGGAAGGAAAGAGAAGCGGTCAGGGACCAGGGCCAGCTCTCCCCACCATGCTACATTTTAACACAGAATGCCGAGAAGTCTGAGAATCATAAATTGGTACCCAGCCTCCCAGTTTAAGGAAAGAAGACAGAACAATGTTTATTTAATAGATTCTCACTTGAGTTATGGGGTTTCCTAGGTGGCACAGTGCTAGAGATTTCTCCTGCCAATGTAGGAGATGAAGAAGACACCGGTTCAATCCCCGGGTCAGGAAGATCCCCTGCAGGAGGAAATGGCAACCCACTCCAGTATACTGGCCTGGGAAATCCTCTGGCCAGAGGAACCTGGTGGGCTACAGTCCATGGGGTCACAGAGTCGGGCACAACTGAGCAGGCACACACACATGCGCACACACACACTCACACACATCTGAGTTATAATTTTTTAATATTTAGACATATAACTATATGACCTCAACTAGCACTCTTGTTACAGAGACAAAATTATGGACAGACCTACTGAAAAGATATATTTGTTTAAAGTTCATCATCTTCAGAAATTAACTTCTGCAAGGAATATACTCCTGTTGGCTGGGTTAGTCACTAAGTTGTGTCCGACTCTTGAGACTCTGTGAACTGTAGGCTGCCAGGCTCCTCTGTCCATGGGATTCTCCAGGCAAGAATACTGGAGTGAGTTGCCCTTTCTTTCTTCAAAATATACTCCTAAGAAGCCTCAAGTCATAATAAGCTCTTTAATCTGCTCAAAGATTTTCCTTGGCGCAGCACCACTGCTCTTCAAAGTAACACGGTACCCAGTAAGCACCATTCCCATCAATCCTGAGGTGTGAGGTGCCAAAAGCAACCTCCAGGACTCCATCCTGAGCCACTCACCTTCTCTGCTAGCCTTCCCCTTGGGTCACGTTTCTAAAACTCAACTGGTGCCATCTGCAATGAATACCCATGTCATCAACAATAATTTTCCAACAAAATCATTTCCCATGTGTGCATCATCTAAACATAGATATAGGTTCAGTTCAGTCCTCAGTCGTGTCCGACTCTTTGCGACCCCATGGACTGCAGCACGCCAGACCTCCCTGTTCATCATCAACTCCCGGAGTCTACATAAACATATGTCCATCGCATCAATGATGCCATCCAACCATCTCATCCTCTGTCGTCCCCTTCTCTTCCTGCCTTCAATCTTTCCCAGCATCAGGGTCTTTTCCAATCAGTCAATTCTTTGCATCAGGTGGCCAAAGTATTGGAGTTTCAGCTTCCGCCTCAGTCCTTCCAATGAATATCAGGACTGATTTCCTTTAGAATAGACTGGTTGAATCTCCTTGCAGTCCAAGGGACTCTCAAGAGTCTTCAACACCACAGTTCAAAAGCATCAATTCTTTAGCGCTCAGCTTTCTTTACAGTCCAACTCCACATCCATACATGACTACTGGAAAAACCATAGCTTTGACTAGACAGACCTTTGTTGGTAAAGAAATGTCTCTGCTTTTTCATATGCTGTCTAGGTTGGTCATAACTTTTCTTGCAAGAAGCAAGATATAACAGGAATAAAATTCACATCCACTCTCCAAAGTGTTTGCTCTCATTAAGAAACATCATGTTATTAACAATCCTTAAAAAAATGATAACTTGTTATGAAAATCAAGGTAATAAGTAATAAAGAAATACTGGATAAACTAGAAAAGCTAGCTAGCTTCACACCAAAAAGGGCAGAGAAAAACAAAGGATGAAAATTGCGGATTGTGCAGGTCTTAGCAGAGTTGAGAATGAGAGAGGAGAGAGACTTAGGTGCAATGACCTTATGTGAAGGATACTGAGAAAGATGAGCCATAGAGAATTAAATACGGCCACAAACATTGCCCCTGTGTCTATCAAGAGGGAGAATCTTCTTCAATTGCTTTGAATCTGTGACCTGCTTTGTCCAATAGACTGTGACTGAAGTGATACTGTGCAACCTCCAATGCTGAGCCTAAAAAGATCTGCAGCGGCCCCTTACACACACCCAGGGGAGCTTCCAGATGACTGCAGCATGAGAACAGACCTACCGCCCAGCTGACGTCATCAGCTCCACTACTAAATGATGTGCTGTGTGCTCAGTTGCTCAGTCATGTCCATCTCTTTGCAACCCCAGGGACTGTAGCCCACCAGGCTCCTATGTCCATGGAATGTTCCAGGCAAGAATGCTGCAGTGGGTTGCCCTTTCCTCCTCCAGAGGACTTTCCTGACCCTTTTGAACCTGCATTTCCTGCATCTCCTGCATGGGCAGGTGGATTGTTTACCACTGAACCACCTGGGAATTCCCACTAAATGATGTTAAGCCACCAAAGCTTAGAGTGGTTTGCTATTCAGAAATAGATAACCAAAATATAGGAGGAAAAGATTTTTAAGACTTCAACTGGACATTATGGACATATGCTTTCTGTGTCCTCAAGAGATTGCATTAGAAAGAATTAATTTGTTTTTGAGTTATCTCCAGATGTCATTTGAATGGCAAGATGGGAAGAGACATATGGGCCTTAATACAATAAGATGCGAACAAGAAGTTCTAAATATCATTTTAAAATGTGTTTTCCATACCTATGCTAAATTAGTATATTTTCATGCTAACAATTCAAAACAAAACTAAAATACAATCAGAAAAAATCTCTAACAATTCATAAAATTTGTAGTAACTACAAATAGTCAAAATTCCATGGTTATTTCCATATTCCTCTATGAAGAACGCTATCCAGCAACCAACTTATTTCAAAGGATATAAAAACTAAGGACCCCCAAGTGGTATGCTATGTTTAAAAGAACATCCAGTCCCCCACATCTAGATCCATGCCAATGTTATGGTCCATTCAAGAAACCTGGGATCTTCAGCATATAGGTCCCCAACATCACAGAGCCTCCCACTTTAGTGTTGGAGAAAGATTTCAAGCACTCTCAGGGCCATGCCATTCAATTTAGGTGACCATCACACCCTGTGGGATTCCTGTCCTTCCATCCAATCCTTCTGGCCACTTGGAAATGACCACAGCCGCTGTGAGTCAGTGCTATTTTACAGGAGTGTGCACAGCTGCCAAGTTTGCATCAGTGGAGTTGTTATTTTCTCTGGGTAATTCAGATGTTTGATTTATTTGCATCCTGGACTGCCCCGCCCACACACATGTAAAGATATGTGACTTTAGTCATAGCAGAGCTAGATAAGCCCTTACCCGTGTCTGCTCTCGAGTAGGAATTATGAGTTCATGACTGAGTCAGTGTATTCACCCACCCATCAGATAAACTACTTGACAGTATTGTTGAAAACAGTTTCTCTTCTCCATGAGCAGATTGGCTAGCATCCCAAACCCCGGTAGTTCTGCCTCGTGTAACAAGAGCTGCTGCCTTCTGCCTTCTGAGCCAGACTCCAAGGCCCACAGGAACTGACTAGAGTCCTGGAAGACCCAGACACAGCCCCATGAGCAGATTCCTGTGCAAATAAACTGAGTCCCTGCCTTAGTCAGAGCCAGGAAACACCAGCAGTAGCTGGATCATATGTCATCCAACCACAAGACCAACTGTCTCTTCAGACATTTGAAACACTTCAAACCATGAAGTAGGAATTAGCTAGAACCTTAGACCCAGTGTCTGAACAAGGGAGACTAGTAATCTGCTTCCCCTTCAAATCAATGTTGTTTGAATATTTGTTGACATTCCCTTAGTAGAAATACAGAGGTACTAATTTTCCATTCTCAAAAATCACCTACAGTTCTCTTATTTCTTATTATTTCAATGAGCAAATTTATTGAGAAACATATGAAACTGTTTAATATGTAAATAATCAGAAAATCACATGTTTCTGGTCAACTGTACTATGTTGTTGCTGCTGCTGCTGCTGCTGCTGTTCAGTCACTAACTCGTCTCCAACTCTTTGTGACCCCATGGACTGCATCACGCCAGGGCTTCCTGTCCTTCACCATCTCCCAGAGTTTGCTCAAGCTCATGTCCATTGAATTGGTGATACCATCCAACCATCTCATCCTCTGCCACCTCCACTTCTCCTGCCTTCAGTCTTTACCAGTATCAGGATCTTTTCCAATGAGTCAGCTCTTCTCATCAGATGGCCACAGTATTGGACCTTCAGCTTCAGTATCAGTCCTTTCAATGAATATCCAGGACTTATTTCCTTTAGGATGGACTGGTTGGATCTCCCTGCTGTCCAAGGGACTCTCAAGAGTCTTCTCCATCACCACAATTCTAAAGCATCAATTCTTTTTTATAGTCCTACCCTCATACCCTTACATGACTATTAGGAAAACCATAGCTTTGACTATACAGACATTTGTTGACAAAGTGATGCCTCTGTTTTTCAATAATTGTCTTGGTTTGTCATAACTTTCCTTCCAAAGAGCAAGTGTTTTTTAATTTCATGGCTTCAGTCACTAGCCACAATGATTTTGGAGCCCACTGTCATGTCCCTTAATTGGACAATACATCAAAAGCCATCATCTATATGGTCCAATATGAATAGTGTTTCAATCAAGGAAACAAAGTCCAGCAACTAAAATAAATCATTTATCACCTTCTGCATCAGTTAGAATTGCAATTGATTGAGGAGCATAATTATCCTATGCTGGTTTTTATAAATTAACTTAATGAAGTTAAGGATGAAATTATTAACATATGCTAGTTAATTTCAATCTCCCCATTAACCTTCACCAATCTCTGCCCTATTCCCTGTCACAAGAGGTAGACCTTCATAGACAGCATCACCCAAACTCTTCTGCCCTCTGGCTTAAGCAGGAAGAGAAAGGATCACATATTTTTTCTCATAATCTCCACCCCAACTACTTTACTTGTGTATCTGTAGTTCTGGCAGTTATTTTTCTTTGTACTCAAAGATCATATAAGGCAGCATCTCTTCTTATTCAAGTTTTTTCTGACTCCATTGAATACTCTTCCCTCCCCGAACCCATCACAATTCCCATCATTTCTAGTGGCATTGCACCATCTCTTGTGAGTTCCTATGGGGGCTAATTTTATGTATCGACTTGACTGGGCCACAGGGTGCCCAGATATTTTGTCAAACTTTATTCTGAGTGTGTCAAAAGAGGTGTTTGGGGAAGAGATTAACATTTACATGGTAGACTTGAAACAGAGCAGGACCCTATGGTTCTTGCTCCCCACCCCATGTCCTCTGTCTGCTTTTTGTCTGTGGAAAACTTTAGTCAAGAATAAATTTAATCAGAGAAATGAGAAGTATGGAAACAAAGGAAAATAGTCAGAGGAGACTAAATAATAACAATGGAGTCATTAAGCATAGTCAAGGACTTTTTGTTCTTTCTCAAGGGCTGTAGATAATATTCTGAGCCATATCCTGTGAGCTGTCTTACAGATAACTAAAATACCAGGTGGAAAAGCTAACTGCATGAAGACCAGACTGCACCCAGGACACGAGCCGCCACAACTCCAAAACTGGCCTCAGTGAAATGGGAACAAATGGGCCCTGGAACTGAAGACTAACTGT
Organism: Cephalophus harveyi; assembly: GCA_006410635.1. Classification (NCBI taxonomy): domain Eukaryota; kingdom Metazoa; phylum Chordata; class Mammalia; order Artiodactyla; family Bovidae; genus Cephalophus; species Cephalophus harveyi. The sequence goes on along the minus strand of SJYT01051796.1, from coordinate 180,662 downwards.
CCCTAAGACAACCGAGATGACACTGGTCAGACCATCGAGGATGAATTTGAAGATGACTAGCAGAGCTGACTGTGCTGTTTCTACAAGCAGCCCGCTCCTTCTACCTATAAAATCTCTTGCCCCACTAGTTACCAGTTATGGGCAAGGAGGAGTTGGCCTTTGGACAGACTTTTGCCCTCATCCCCTCACCCCTGCCCAGCTGCCAGCATCTGAGATAAAACTTTCCTTTCTACCAACCTGGCTGGTTTTTTGGCTGTTGAGTGCCCAGTAACCTGACCCCACACACCTTTCAGTAACAGACTGAGTAAAGCAGATTGCTCTCCCAAAAGTGGATGGGCCTTACCCAATTAGTTGAAGGTCTGAATAGTTCAAAAAGACTGACTCTCCTCTAAGTAAGAGAGACCTGTCCTGCCTGATGGCCCGTGAAACAGAACATTGGTTCTCTGAAGGCAGCCCGCCAGCCTTCAGACTCAACCTGAGATATTGACTCTGCAGATTGTGAACTTGTCAACTCCCACAATCACAGAAACCAACTGAAAGAGAGAAGAGAGGAGGGAGCAAGAGAGAAAAGAAAGAAGGAAAGGGAGGAGGGAAAAAGGGAAAGGGAGGAAGAAGGAAGAATATCTGTTGATTCTATTTCTCTGAAGAATAGTGACATATTTCCTTTCTCCTTTCTCATAACTCTGTAAAGAACCTCTTCATTAAATGATTTTAAAGCCTTTTGGCCTGCCCCTTGTATCTTCCAGGACCCCATCTGATACAGCAGTTTTCCCTTTTTTCTTTTCTTCACTTCACAGTGTCAGAGGTAAGTAGTCCAGTTCCAAGCAAGAGATCCACCGTGTTGCTTCTTTCTCCCTGTCCTGCTGTCCTTGGCATATGACCTTCATCATGACATTTCTACAACATTCCATGTTCTACAGAGAAAGAAGAAAATGGATTAAAAGCCTTCTCCCAGCAAGGCTTTATTTAAAAATATCATTTTCAACTCCCCATAGACTTTAGCCTATATCTTACATGGCCACTTCTGTCTGCAAGGGCATTGAGATACTGAGCACACGGTTATTCCATCTCTATCTTAGAGACAAGCAAAGGAGACAGAAACTGGATAGAAGGTCAAATCACTAAACCCTCAGTAACTGCCACAAGTGAGTTTCCTGAACTTCACATCCACTTTCCTCACATGCCATAGCTGTGCTAATATCTCTTTTATACAAAAAAAAAAAAAAAAAAACTTTTCCCACATATGTAATTTTTTTGTCCCCAAATTTCTAATATCATGATGGTCACAAAATGGCTGCCTCATCCCCAAGAATCATATCTATGTTCCAGATAGGCTTCTGAACAGGAGAAGCCCTTCCCCAGTTTCTGGGGAAAAGATATAAATTTATGTATTACCAATTATTACATAATAACTATTTAAGATGTGGTTTTCAGAAAGCTAACTGGCAACAAATATCCAATTTACTCTCTGGTCATTTAGTAAGCCTTATAATCAGCTCTTTGGGTAGTTGCTCCCTGTCATCAAGGAATAAAGGAATGTGTGTGTGTGTGTTCAGTCGCTGAGTCACGTCTGATTTTGTGACCCCATGGACTGTAGTCACCAGACTCCTCTATCCATGGGGTACTCCAGGCAAGAATACTAGAGCAGGGGGTGGGGAATGAGCCAGGAGTGTGATCAGGGAGACTCTTCCACTTATGTAGAGGAAGAATATTCCAGCCTCAAATTCAAGATGGCGAGTTCTCTGAATCCTGGTAAGAATTGCTATATCCTTGGTTCCACCATAGGATTGATTTTTACATCAAAAGCAGAAAACAATAACACATTCCTATTTCTTAGAAAAAGTGACTGTGAAACTCAGCAGATGTGCTAGATGCCAAATACTCCCCATCTCTGGCCAGATCAACAGCTGTGATGCCTGTTCCAAATGCAAAGACCAATAGAATTACCCAAGACCAATAAAATAATCATGATAATATAGCTAGCACAGCCTTTGTGGCAGGTATTATCATAAGTTTTTTACATAAAATAACCCACTTAATTCCCCACAACAACCTTATATGGGAAGAACTATTATTCCCTCTATTTTAAAGAGGAAGGAACCAGGAACAAGGAAGTTAAGTAATTTTGCTCGTGTTCAACAGCTTGAAATTAGCATTCTGTCCCCAGAGTACATGATTTTACCTACTATGCAGACCTAAAAGCATATATTCCACAAACAAGAAATTTACAATCTTATTAGAAAAAAAGTCCAGATAAAAGTTATTAAAATACTCACATACAAGGTATTAGATTGAACAGAAAAATAAAGGACTTGTAAGTGACATACTATGTTAATAAAGAGAGAATTTTCAGTATCTCTAATCATTAGGGAAATGCGAATCAAAACTTAGCATGAGGTATCATCTCATACCAGTAGAATGGCTATCATCAAAAACTCTACAACTAATAAATGCTGGAGAGGGTGTGAAGAGAAAGGAACCCTCCTACTTTGTTGCTGAGAATGTAAATTGGTGGCCACTATGAAAAACAATATGAATGATCCCTAAAAAACTAAAACTAGAGCTACCATATGATCACAGTCACACTGCTTGGCATATATCCAGCAAGAGCCCTAACTTGTAAAGATACATGTAGCCCAATGCTCATTGCAGCCCTCTTGACAACAGCCCAGCCATGGAAGCAACCTAAGTGTCTACTGACAGATGAATGGATAAAGAAGATGCAATATATTTATACAATAATATCACTCAGCTATAAAAAAGAATGAAATAATGTCATTTGCAGCAACATGGTTGAACCTACAGATTATCATACTAAATGAAGTCAAAAACAAATATATACTTCATTTATATGTGGGATCTAAAAAATGATACCATTGAACTTATTGAACAAATAAATTCATAAACATAGAAAGCATTCTCATGGTTACCAAAGGGGATAGTAGGGGCAGGGGGGAAGGGGGCTAGTGAGGGGTGGGGAGAGATAAATTAGAAATTTGAGATTAAAATATACATACCTTAGTAGCTCAGCTGGTAAAGAATCCACCTGCAATGCAGGAGACCCCATTTCAGTTACTGGGTGGGAAAGATCTCCTGGAGAAGGGATAGGCTACCCACTCCAGCATTCTTGCCTGGAGAATCCCCATGGACAGAGAAGCCTGGGAGGCTACAGTCCATGGGGCTGCAAAAGTGGAAAACAATTGAGTGACTAAGCACACAGCACCACTTTGTATCAAATAAGTAAGCAACAAGGGCCGACTGTATAGCACCGGGAACTATACTCAATATCTTATAACAACAGAAAGTGAAGAAAAACTAAAGGGCCTCTTGATGAAAGTGAAAGAAGAGAGTGAAAAAGTTGGCTTAAAGCTCAACATTCAGAAAACTAAGATCATGGCATCCGGTCCCGTCACTTCATGTCAAATAGATGCAGAAACAATGGAAACTGTGGCAGACTTTATTTTTCTGGACTCTAAAATCACTGCAGATGGTAATTTCAGCAATGAAATTAAAAGATGCTTACTCCTTAGAAGGAAAGTTATGACCAACCTAGACAGCATATTAAAAAGCAGAGACATTACTTTGTCAACAAAGGTCCGTCTAGTCCAGGCTATGGTTTTTCCAGTGGTCATGTATGGATGTGAGAGTTGGACTGTGAAGAAAACTGAGTGCCAAAGAATTGATGCTTTTGAACTGTGGTATTGGAGAAGACTCTTGAGAGTCCCGTGGACTGCAAGGAGATCCAACCAGTCCATTCTGAAGGAGATCAGCCCTGGGTGTTCATTGAAAGGACTGATGCTGCAGCTGAAACTCCAATACTTTGGCCACCTGATGTGAAGAGCTGACTCATTTGAAAAGACCCTCATGCTAGGAAGGATTGAGGGCAGGAGGAGAAGGGGATGACAAAGGATGAGACGGCTGGATGGCATCACCGACTCAATGGACATGGGTTGGGTGGACTTCGGGAGTTGGTGATGGACAGGGAGGCCTGGCGTGCTGTGGTTCATGGGGTTGCAAAGAGTCAGACACGACTGAGCGACTAAACTGAATGGAAAAGAATATATGCATGGTATTTATGGACTTTCTTGGTGGCTCAGATGGTAAAGAATCTATCTGCAGTTCAGGAGACCCAGCTTTGATTCCTAGGTTGGGAAGACCCCCTGGAGAAGGAAATGGCTACCCACTCTAATATACATGTATAACTGAATCACTTTTCTGTACACTGAAGTTAACACAACATTGTAACTTATACTTCAATTAAAAATAAAAATGAAAAACGAAAGAGCATTTTAATCAGAGAACACCCTGATTCTCTTTGAATTAAGCACAAAGGATGAAAATACATCTCTCTCCTGTTGCTGTCATTGTTCTTGTTGTTTGCTTGAAGTTTGTCTAGTAATTGATCCTTTCAGTGAACTGTGCTTGAAAAGTAATGGCTTCCCTGGTGGCTCAGAGGTTAAAGCATCTGCCTGCAATGCGGGAGACCTGGGTTCGATCCCTGGGTCGGGAAGATCCCCTGGAGAAAGAAATGGCAACCGACTCCAGTATTCTTGCCGGGAGAAGCCCATGGGCGGAGGAGCCGGGTGGGCTACAGTCCACAGGGTCGCAAAGAGTCGGACACGGATATATCTCTCTCCTGTTGCTGTTATTGTTCTTGCTGTTTTGCTTGAAGTTTGTCTAGTAATTGGTCCTTTCAATGAACTGTGCTTGAAAAGTAAATGCTAGACTTGAAATGGCTACCCACTCTAATATACATGTATAACTGAATCACTTTTCTGTACACTGAAGTTAACACAACATTGTAACTTATACTTCAATTAAAAATAAAAATGAAAAACGAAAGAGCATTTTAATCAGAGAACACCCTGATTCTCTTTGAATTAAGCACAAAGGATGAAAATACATCTCTCTCCTGTTGCTGTCATTGTTCTTGTTGTTTGCTTGAAGTTTGTCTAGTAATTGATCCTTTCAGTGAACTGTGCTTGAAAAGTAATGGCTTCCCTGGTGGCTCAGAGGTTAAAGCATCTGCCTGCAATGCGGGAGACCTGGGTTCGATCCCTGGGTCGGGAAGATCCCCTGGAGAAAGAAATGGCAACCGACTCCAGTATTCTTGCCGGGAGAAGCCCATGGGCGGAGGAGCCGGGTGGGCTACAGTCCACAGGGTCGCAAAGAGTCGGACACGGATATATCTCTCTCCTGTTGCTGTTATTGTTCTTGCTGTTTTGCTTGAAGTTTGTCTAGTAATTGGTCCTTTCAATGAACTGTGCTTGAAAAGTAAATGCTAGACTTCCTTTTAAAATTTATAAATTTTTGCTTTCATCTTTTTTACTCCCTTTTGTCCTACATTAGATATTTATGATAACATGTCTTGAACCAGTTTTAGCTGAAAGCTCTGAAGTTATGCTAAACGTTGGGGTTGATTGATAGATAGCAAGCTCAGTTCTCCCTGTGTGTCAAGAGCTGGTCAGCACAGTTATCCAGCTATTCTGGCAGGTAGATCTCTGGTTTTATCCTGTTGGTTAAAGAAATGGCCTCACCAGTGCAGAAAATCTAACAGGAATAGGAAGCTTCTAACACAGCAGTATGGCCTTCCTGCGTGTGCACTAGTCAGAAGAGCATGCCTACAGAAACAATAACCAATTCACCTGGGTTTGCCCGAGACTTTCTCAAGCTTAGCTCTGAAAGTCCCACATTCCAAATCCCTCTTTCATGGGACAACAGAAAAAATTGGTCATCCTAGGCCCAGTGCTGTCTTTGACCTTGGGTGAGGCAGTCCAAGGTTGAGGCAGGAAACAGAGGTTTCAGAAAAAGACATATCTCAACTCCACCTCGGCCACTTACAGTATAATCTGGGACAAGCCATTTAAACCGAGACACCATTTTCTTTATCTGTAATATGAGGATAATGGCCCCATGACTTTTTGAGAATTTAATCAGAAGTCATGAAAGGTTTCTAGAAAAGTGTCTGGCATAAACTAGCTGCCCAGCAAATAGGAGGTGCTATTACTATATTCCAGGAATTCTAAAATCAAATAGCAACTATTAAAGCAATTATGTCTAGACAGGTGGTATTTTTGGTTTTGGGTTTTTTTTTTTTTTTTGGTTTCTTTTTTCTTGAATGGGATTATCTATGACTATGGTTATTTCCATTTTTAAAAAGTCAATTCATTTGATTGGATTGATTAATCAAAAATCCATGTTGACTCATGCTAATTGTTGTAAGATCAAGCACTTCCAAACTTGTTCATGAGTAACATCCAAGTCATGTTTTCTAAATATTTAAGTTAACAATGTAATTGCCTGCTACCCACAGAAGCATCTTCCTTTCAGTAGAATTTTAGAAAGAGGTACACAGAAGCAATATCAAAAATGTCTAATATTCTCCTTTAAGCTATGATATTCTACACTAACCCAGGTTTTTATGTAACAAAGCTCTGGTTTATACTAAGTACATTCTTTAATATTAATTGAAAAGAACTAATTTATAATCTTATGCTTTAACTTCTTAAAACTGACTAATTCTTTAAAAAGGTTTCCTAGGATAAGATCCATTAAATTTTATGATTTTGATTTTTGTATTGATAGTAAATCATTTTTCACCAACGATTTCTTTGGTGTCCTATGTTTTTCTCTCAATTTTGAATACAGTTTCTTATCCGGAAACCAAGTTGATCTCCTTCAGAATGGACTGGTTGGATCTCCTTGCAGTCCAAGGGACTCTCAAGAGTCTTCTCCAACACCACAGTTCAAAAGCATCAATTCTTCGGCGCTCAGCCTTCTTCACAGTCCAACTCTCACATCCATACATGACCACAGGAAAAACCATAGCCTTGACTAGACGGACCTTAGTTGGCAAAGTAATGTCTCTGCTTTTGAATATGCTACCTAGGTTGGTCATAACTTTCCTTCCAAGGAGTAAGCGTCTTTTAATTTCATGGCTGCAGTCACCATCTACAGTGATTTTGGAGCCCCAAAAAATAATCTGACACCGTTTCCACTGTTTCCCCATCTATTTCCCATGAAGTGATGGGACCAGATGCCATGATCTTCGTCTTCTGAATGTTGAGCTTTAAGCCAACTTTTTCACTCTCCTCTTTCACTTTCATCAAGAGGCTTTTTAGTTCCTCTTCACTTTCTGCCATAAGGGTGGTGTCATCTGCGTATCTGAGGTTATTGATATTTCTCCTGGCAATCTTAATTCCAGTTTGTGCTTCCTCCAGCCCAGCGTTTCTCATGATGTACTCTGCATATGTACTTTTCTCTTATAGGTTATTACTTTAACTGAGTATAGTTCCCTGTGCCATACAGTTGGTCCATGTTACTTACATATTTTATACATAGCAGAGTATATAAATTAATCCCAGCCTCCTAATTTATCTTTCTCCCCTCCCACCTTTCCCTTTGGTAACTGTAAATTTGTTTTCTGTGTCCATGAGTCTCTTTCAAACATCAGCTCTTTAAGTAAAATTCATGTCAATGTTTTAAGAAATAAAGGACTGCCTTTTCCATTCTTTTTTTATACATTTCATATCATATCTTATCTGTTCTCTGCTCCCAGATTTCTGATAACTCTAGGACCTCTGAGATGAGTCCTGACACATTCAGTGACCACATTAAGCATTTTCAGTCCAGAGCCCAGAAAGCTTGACTATGTTTCAAACTGGGTAGAAACATTTCTGAATAAAAGTCTTTTTCTTCCTAATATAATATACTTGTCAAAAGCACTTTGGGTGCTCACTTCACCAGCACATATACTAAAACTGGAATGATCCAGAGAAGATTAGCATGGCCCTGTGCAAAGATGACACAGAAATTCGTGAAGCATTCCTTATTTTTCTGTATGACTCAGGGAACTCAAACAGGGGCTCTGTATCAAACTAGAGGGTGGATTGGGGAGGGAGATGGGAGGGAGGTTCAAGAGGGAGGGGACATATGTATACCTATGGCTGATTCATGCTCAAGTTTGAGAGAAAACAACAAAATTCCATAAAGCAATTATCCTTCAACTATAAAATAAATAAATTTTTAAAAGAAAGAAAAAGCACACTGGATCTGTCAGATAAGCAAATCTTTACTAATCAAATTTGTTGCCAATGTTGCAAGCAGGTTACTTTACAAATAGCTGACTGGGAACTTCAGCAGCAATAGGAATTGCTAAAGTGACTTATTCACTCAAATGCTTTTAAACCATATTGTATTCTTGGATTCAAATAATAATTCCATCCACTCTATGACAATTCCAGTGCAATTCCATCTACTCAATTGAACCAACCAAGAAAAACCAAATACATCTGAATGCCTAAGAGTTCATCATAAATTGGTGGTTCAGTTTTGATCCTTAGAACAAAAGCTAAAATGAATACCACAGATTGCTCTAACTATTCTCCAATACTTTAGAGATACAAAATACAGGATTTCAAACTTTCACTGAATCATATATGCACCACACCCCTAAACAGAATTCTTTTACTGGAGGGACAAAATTACATGGGTATGTTTCTGAGAGCTCATGTTGAGACATTTATTTCCATTATTTCCATACCTTTTTCTAAATTGCTGTTTATTAGCAAAATAAACTGAAAGTCATTATTATTCTTCCACCTGATTTGGATATGAAACTTGGCCTTAGTCTTAGAGCTAATTTAGCTCGAGAGTGATAAAAAAAAAAGTCCACGTTTTTCATCTAAAACTTGTTATGGTAGGTATAATGTTCCAACTGATAGCCTGACCTGTTTTTAAAAATGGAAATTTTTCAAAAGCCATGAAAGCATGTGTTATTTTCTCCCTTTTTTCACTGATCATTTTTCATTGAAATATTGTTTATTTTAGAGAACCTTGAAACTGGTTTATCATAGTAATGAAATATCAACATTCTAGGTAGGTCAAATTTTGTCCACAACAAATGTAAGGTTTAAAAACTTAATTTGTAAGAATAAATATTGTTTTGCCTATTAAATAAAAACTAAACAAAAATGAGTATTATCTGTAATTACAATGGAATATAACCAAATTGTTCAAACTGCTATTTTAGAAATTTGGTATCATTTTCTAAAATGAAAATACATTTAGGTCATTTTCCCCATTAACTGTAAACCCAGTTTTCTAGTAGAATGGAAAAAAAATACTTAAATTGTAAAACAAAACATTCCCAAATCACTGAAAAATTCTTCAGCTGTGAAATCAATGTGTGTTTTTGAGACTTGTGAAATTTTCACCTAATCTTCATCTTTATAAGTGAAAGCTAAAAGCTTCTTCACTGTTTTCACATAAGACACGGCTTTTTTCTTTAAAAAAATTCTTTCCCTACTAACCTTTCCTCTAAATGCAAAGAAAAATAATCTCCTTGATTCTAAGTACTTTGCAAACCCTGTAAAAATTTAAAAGTATGTCACTGCTTCTCATATTCTCTGGCTGTGTAAGTTTCCTCATAGTAAGAGTAGCATTAGTCACTCAGACTTGTCAGATTCTTTGGGACCCCATGGACTGTGCCATCCCAAGTTCCCCTGTCCGCGTAATTATCCAGGTAAGGATTTTAGAGTGGGTTGCCATTCCCTTATCCAAGGGATCTTGCTGACCCAGGGATCAAACGTGGTTTTTTCCTACATTGCAGATTCTTTACTGTCTGAACCACCAGGGAAACCCAAGCTTCCTCATAAGCCATTTCTAACATTGTTCTTATTGTGGTTAAAAAAAAAGAAAAAGAAAATTGAAAAATAGAGAGATGCAGGAGCTAGCCCTGAAATTTTAACAAGAGCAACTATCACACCATAACACCAAGCAGAAGGGTGAGTTTCCCTTACTCATAGTGGGAAACCAAAAGAAGGCTTATTATAATCACTTGCTATGATTAACTCTACATTTTAACCATGTAACTCACAAATTAAGAAGAATAGAATAGCTTGTCCAAAGACAAAGTATAAGATTTGCCCTGAACTCAAAAACATAGTCAATAATGGATGATGGGAAAAGCCAGCCAGAAAATGTCAGACCTGGGAGACGGCTGGGCTTCCCAGGTGGCACTAGTGGTAAAGAACCTGCCTGTAAATGCAGGAGATGCAGAGGCACGGGTTTGATCCCTAAGTGGGGAAGATCCCCTGGAGGAGGGCATGGCAACCCACTCCAGTGTTCTTGCCTGGAGAATCCCATGGACAGAGGGGCCTGGCGAGCTACAGTCCATAGGGTCACAGAGTCAGACATGACTGAAGCAACTTAGCACGCAAACCCAGGGGTCAGTTAGGCAAGTAGAGATGAGAGTGTGTGAGGTGTAGAAAGGATGGGGTCAGGGGGAGAAGGCCACAGGAAGAGATCACCCTTTATATTCTATATAACTTTTATATCAGCCAATAAGAAAAGACAAGAAGCAGAGTCCAAGGAATCACACGGTAGACAGAAAAATGGCACGGGCACAGATGTCCATGTGCTAATCCCTAGAACCTGTGAATACATTACGTCACATGGCAAAGGGAATTAAGGTTGCTGATGGAATTAAGTTTGATGTTCAGCTGACCTTAAAATAGGGAGATTCCCTGGATTATCTGTGCAGACCCAATGTCATCACAAGGGTTCTTAAAAATGGAGGTGGGAAGCAGAAAAGGAGATGTGATGAGACAAGCAGGGTCAGAGAGGCACTATGTTGTTGGCTTTGAAAATTAAAAGGGAGCCCTCAAGCCAAGGAATATGGGCAGCCTTTAAAAGCTGGAAGAAGCAAGGAAACAGATTCCCCCATAACCTCAGGGAAGGAATGCAGCCTTACCAACATCTTGGTTTTAGCCCAGTGATTTGTGTCAGACTCTGACTTCTAAAGCTATGAGACAACAAATTTATGTTATTTTAAGCCACTAAGTTTGTGGCAATTTGTTAACGGTGATGGAAGACTAACACAGATCTGTGCCCAACAATTGAGAATAAACTAAAGGGGACAAACAGAATATTCAATAAGTGCTTTAAAAAAAAAAAAGGAGAAATGAGTGAATAAAGCAATATGATCCAGTTGGTAACCATACTCTGGGGTCCATCAAAAAATAAGAGAGTCACCAGCCACACAACATGATAATAACAATTGATCCACAGACTCAACCTCATTTTCCCTGAACCTTCCCATTCTATGGAGTGTGGATAAAACCTGTCTAGTGAAGATAATGTATTAAAAATCAGGCTTAAACAAATACATGGAGAGGTGCTCAACATTACTAGTCATCAGGGAAATGCATATCAAAATCACAATAAGCTATAACCTCATACCTGTTAGCACAGAAGGCGATGGTACTCCACTCTAATCCTCTTGCCTGGAAAATCCCATGGATGGAGGAGCCTGGTGGGCTGCAGTCCATGGGGTCGCGAAGAGTCGGACACGACTGAGTGACTTCACTTACACTTTTCACTTTCATGCATTGGAGAAGGAAATGGCAACCCACTCCAGTGTTCTTGCCTGGAGAATCCCAGGGACGGGGGAGCCTGGTGGGCTGCCATCTATGGGGTCGCACAGAGTCGGACATGACTGAAGCGACTTAGCAGCAGCAGTTGCAGCATACCTGTTAGAATGGCTATCATCAAATAGACAAGAAATTACAAATTTGACAAGGATAGGGAGAAAAGGGAACTACTCGTAGGAAGGTAAATTGGTACAACCACCATGGAAAACAGTATGGAGGTTCCTCAAAATTTTCAAAATAGAATTGCCATGTGATCCAGCACTTCCACTTCTGAGTATATACCTGAACAAAATTAAATAACTGGCTTGAAGAGATATCTACACTCTTGTGTTCACTGTAGCATTATTTACAATAGCCAAGACATGGAAACAACCTAAGTGTCTATTGGTAAATGAATGAAGAAAATATTGATAAATAATCTATATCTCCAAAAGAATATTATTCAGCTACTAAAAAAAAAGAAGTTTTGCTATTTGTAATAACCTGGATGAACCTCGAGGGCACTAAGCTAAGTGAAATAAGTCAAACAGAGAAAGAAAATATGATGTGGTCTCACTTATGTGTGGGCTCTTCTATGATTCTCGTAGAAACAGAGAAGAGATTGGTGGCTGCCAGAGGTGAAGGATGGTAGGTAGGGGAAATGAATGAAGGTAGTTAAAGGATATAAACTCCTAATTATAACATGAATGAGATCTGGGGATGCAACCTACAGCATGGTGACCATAGTTAACAACACTGTATTATATATTTGAAAGTTGGTAGAAGAGTAGGTTTTGAAATTTCTCACCACACACACACAAAAATTGTAACTATATGAGGTGATAGTTGTGTTAACTAAGCTTTTCATGGTAATCATTTTGCAATATATACATGTACAAAATCACTACATATTATGCCTTAAACTTACACAATGTTCTATGCCAGTTATATCTCAACAAAGCTGGAAAAAATTGAAATCAGACCTATTTCCCAGTTTCCCAAGTTATTATGGTAGCTGATCAAGACTAATAAAATGTATCACCCTATAGCTGCTGAATCAGTCCTTCGAATCAGGTGGCCAAAGTGTCAGAGTTTCAGCTTCAGCATCAGTCTTTCCAATGGATATTCAGAACTGATTTCCTTTAGGATGAACTGGTTGGATCTCCTTGCAGTTCAACACCATGTTTCAAAAGCATCAATTCTTCAACACTCAGCTTTCTTCACAGTCCAATTCTCACATCCATACATGACTACTGGAAAAACCATAGCCTTGACTAGATGGACCTTTGTTGGCAAAGTAATGTCTCTGATTTTTAATATACTGTCTAGGTTAATCATAACTTTTTTTTCCAAGGAGCAAGTGCCTTTTAATTCCATGGCTGAAATCACCATCTGCAGTGATTTTGGAGACCAAAAGTCTGTCACTGTTTCCACTATTCCCCGAAGTGATGGGACCAGATGCCATGATCTTAGTTTTCTGAATGTTGAGTTTGAAGCCAACTTTTTCACTCTCCTCTTTCACTTTCATCAAGAGGCTCTTTAGTTCTTCTGCACTTTCTGCCATAAGGATGATGTCATCTGCATATCTGAGGTTATTGATATTTCTCCTGGCAATCTTGATTCCAGCTTCTGCTTCATCCAGCCCAGCATTTCTCACGCTGTACTCTGCATATAAGTTAAATAAGCAGGGTGACAATATAACTGACTTATTTGAAAAGACCCTGATGCTGGGGAAGATTGAAGGTGGGAGGAAAAGGGGACGACAGAGAATGAGATGGTTGGCTGGCATCACCAACTCAACAGACACGAGTTTGAGAAACTCCGGGAGTTGGTGATGGCCAGGGAGGCCTGGAGTGCTGCAGTCCATGGAGTCGCAGAGTTGGACACAACTGAGTGACTGAACTGAAATGATAGCTGCTGATCTTTTATCCAGTAATTAAGCCAACCTCATTCCACTCCCTTCCTCCCACCATACAAAACACCTACCAGTCAGACCACCTTACCAGGCTCTCTACCTCCTAGGTCCTCAAGCTTGCCGCTGCCTCTGCCTGGCAGGCTCTTCAGGCCTCCCCTATTGACTAGTTAGCTTCTAATTACCATTTATCCTTCAGGTTTCATCAAAGAAATCTTTATCAGATTGGATTTGATCCTCTACTGCGTATTCATATAGACACCCAGGCCACCCTAAATCAGGAACACTGGTACGGCCCAATAGTACAGAAAAGTGCCTCAGTCAACCATATTCATATCAATATGAATCTACTCTTGCTGATTTAACTGGGCCAAAATTTCTCTCCTAGGCTAAAGTGAAAGTGAAGTCGCTCAGTTGTGCCCGACTCTACGACCCCACAAACTGCAGCCCACCAGGCTTCTCTATCCACAGGATTCTCCAGGCAAGAATACTGGAGTGGGTTGCCATTTCCTTCTCCAGGGGATCTTCCCGACCCAGAGATCGAACCCGGGTCTCCCACATTGTAGGCAGACACTTTACCATCTGAGCCACCAGGGAAGTGAGGGATAATATCTTTCTTGTTCATTGTCCGTTCACACCTCAGCATCTAGTACTGACACGTGATGGGCTCCCAGCAAGTGTCCGTGGAATGAAAATCCTAAAACACCAAAACAATAAAAATCTAGGTCTTTTCAAGAAACTGATTCTTGTATTCCAATTTTGATTCTTCCAACCAAATGAGTTGTTTGGGGTTACTATTGATATTCTCTTCAAAGTTAAAGTGATACTACATTTTGTACATTTCTTTTCCAGCAGAAAGAATTAAAAATTTTATAATTTATATTTTCAACTTTAATATATGAATAAAATGAAAGTCTATTACACCATAGGTGTGCATACATACAAATATACACATACTCTGAATTAATCAGGGTTCTCCAGAGAAACAGGACCACTAGGAAACAGATGATATATATATATAGAGAGAGAGAGATAAGCTTATCATAAGGCATTGGTGCATATTATGGACTATGGAGGCTAAAAAGTCCTATGGTTTGTCTGTAGGCTGGAGACCCAAGAAAGCCAGTAGTATAGTTCCACTCTGAGTCCAAAGGCCCAAGAAACCAGGAGAACCAGTGGTATAAGTCCCAGTCCAAGGGCATAAGATAAGTGTCTAAGCTCATGCAATCAGGCAGGAGCGCTCCTTAACCCAGCTTTCAGTCTACTCTGTACTGTGCTGTGCTTAGTCGCTCAGTTGTGTCCAACTCTTTGCACCTCTACGGACTGTAGCCCGCCAGGCTCCTCTGTCTATGGGGATTCTCCAGGCAAGAATATTGAAGTGGGTTGCCATGCCCTCCTCCAGGAGATCTTCCCAACCCAGGGCCTGGAACCCAGGTCTCCCACATTGCAGGTGGATTCTTGATTCTACTCAGCCCTCATCAAATTGAGTGATGCCCACCCAAATCTGCTTAACTCAATCTATGAATTTACATGTTAATCTCTTCTGGAAACACCTCCACAGATACACCCAGAAATAATGTTTAACCAAATATCTGGCCACTCCCTGGCCCAGTCAAGTTGACACAGAACATTAACTATCACACACAGATACATATGTATAATTTATTTTCTTTTCAAATAGCCTTTATTTTCACAAATGTGCTTTGATTCTAGACTCATGGAATGCTCCTTCACTCTCATACATGATGACTTGAGCTAGAGATTTCTGAGTTCAGATGGTTGAATGGAGCTACCCTGATTTGCTCTCTTCCAAAACCACATGATTTAAAGCACATGTACTTCAAACTCCGGGAGATAGTGGAAGACAGAGGAGCCTGGCTTGCTACAGTCCGTGAGGTCACAAAGAGCCAGACACGACTTAACAACTGAGCCACGACGACTTCAAAATTAACAAAATAAGTTCAACAATATACAAAAGGCAGAGTCTAAAAGATATTCTTTCCCCACAAGGTGCCCAAGAACCTGAAGCAGAATCAGGTAGAGTAAACCCCAACCCAGACCCCCCATCCTGTTCACAGGCTAGTCTAGTCATCAAAATTGTGACGTTTCTAACTAATCTATCCATGTGTTCATTTTCTGTAGCTTCCATAACAAATTACCATAAATTCAGCAGCTTCACACCACACAGATTTATGATCTCACAGCTCTGTAGGTCAGGCGTCTGGTGAGCTCAGCTGGTTCCTCTGGCCCGGGTGTCAAGGCTGAGATCAAGTTGTTGGCAAGCTGGACTCTTACCTGGAGGCTCTGAGGGCAAGTCGGTTTCCAAGCTCATCCAGGCTGTTGACAGAATTCAGTTGTTTGGGCTGCTGGCCTGAGGTCTGTTTCCTTGCTGGCTGTCGGCCAGGAGTCTCTCTCAGCCTGAATTCCTGTCATGTTGCCCCCTCTGCTTCAAAGCAGCAACTTCCTCTTAGGTCCTCCTCATGCTCTGAATCTCTCTGAGTTCTCTTTCTGCCTCATCTCTTCTGCCTCCAGCTGGAGAAAGTTCTCTCTCTTAAGGGTTAATGGGATTAGATTGGTCCAAAGTAATCGCCCTGCTTTATGGTCAGTAACTCTAATTATATCTGCAAAGTCCCATGTGCTGTGTAACATACGCATGGGTTCCAGAGATCAGCACATAGACATCTTCAGAGGAGGAAAGAGACCTCCCGCCATACCCCACATCTCAAAGGAGCTAAGTGCAGAGGGGTGGAGGTCTCATTTTTCCCCTCTTATGATTCTGGTGGTGGTTGTTTAGTCGCTAAGTCATGTCTGACTCTTTCGTGACTCCATGGAGTGTAACCCACCAGGCTCT
Organism: Cephalophus harveyi; assembly: GCA_006410635.1. Lineage (NCBI taxonomy): Eukaryota > Metazoa > Chordata > Mammalia > Artiodactyla > Bovidae > Cephalophus > Cephalophus harveyi. The sequence continues at coordinate 164,488 of SJYT01051796.1, read as the reverse complement.
TCTGTCTGTGGGATTCTGCAGGCAAGAATACTGGAGCAGGCTGCTATTTCCTTCTCCAGGGGATCTTCCCAACCCAAGGATAGGCAGGTGGATTCTTTACCACTGAGCCACCAGAGAAGCCTCTCTAATTCTAAAATACTACAAATGAATAGTAGAGAGAAACTGGCTAAAAAAAAAAAAAAATATTCCAGGAGATAAGATCAACAGTTACACATAGCAAATTGGGGATTCCATCTAAAATGCAAATACATTGTCCCCCGAGAATGGAATATAACCCCCAACTAAGTAGAGTGGATCTTGGAGTGGTTTCACTAGTTTACACAATCTTAGAAGAGACAATAGAGCTCAGGTCTTCCAATAACGATGGCATATCCCTTTACCCAAATTCTTCCTCTGGGCACCACTGTGTTTTAGTGCTACAAAAATTAGATGGATCACCATCTACAAATTCGTCATTCGAGAAGGTGGGACAAATGAAGAGGGTAGCATGGAAACATATGGTAAATTGCTTCAGTCATGTCCAACTCTTTGCAGTCCTATGGACTGTAGCCCAACAGGGTCCTCTGTCCAAGGGATTCTCCAGGCAAGAATACTGGAGTGGGTTGCCGTGCCCTTCTCCAACATATACACTGCCATGTGTAAAATAGATAGCCAGTGGGAATTTGCTGTGTGATGCAGGAAGTTCAAACAGGTTCTCTGTGAAAGCCTAGAGGGGTGGGAGGGGATGGGAAGTGGGAGGGAGGTCCAAGACAGAAGGGACACGGGTATTCCTACGACTGATTCCTGCTGATGTATGGCAGAAACCAACACAATATTGTAAAGAAATTATCCTTTAGTTAAAAATAAATACAATTTAAAATTTTTCAGCACTCAAACTGTGAAGCAGTGGAGTCAGGAAATAAGTCAAAGGTGCGGTGGAATGGGAGGTAAGAATCTTCCCACACTCAGATCACATTAAGTTTCCAGGCAGAGCCTCCAAGTGTGAGTAAAGCTAGAAAAATGGAGTGACATGGAAAGAATGCAAGCTATATGGAGACAGAAAGAACAAAAGGGAAGGAGGGAGGGAGGAAAGAAAGGACTGAGAAAGAGAAAGAAGGAAATATACACAACCTAGGGCTTCCCAGGTGGCACTAACGGTAAAGAACCCGCCTGCCAATGCAGGAGACGTGAGATGCGGGTTTGACTCGTGGGTCAGAAAGATCTTCTGGAGGAGGGCATGGCAACCCACTCCAGTATTCCTGCCTGGAGAATCCTCAGAGTCAGACACACCTAAAGCAACCTAACACACATGGCAAGCATGCAAGCTACATATAGACAGAAAGAAAGAAAGGGAAGGAAGGAGGGAGGAAAGAAAAGTGTGAGAAAGAGAAAGAAGAAAATATATACAACCTAGGGAGAAAATGCCCAAGTGCTTCAAATTATTTAGAACAATTGAAAAAAGGCTCAAACTTATTTTTAAAAGAATAGCATGAGAGGATGGCAGGTTTGAGGACCTAAACAGTATTATCAAAGAACTATTGCGTGAAAATTTAGGGACTGGTAACATAATACACATGGCTACAGACTGAATAAGTGTCCTGGAGGAGAGGGAGAGCTAGTCACACTAGGAAGGCAGAAGAAAGACTTTAAAGCAATCGGAAAACAACTGAGTTGTTTTCAACTCAGTTTGAAAATGATGGAGTCTGGGTAAAGAGAGACTGTCATAATTGAGATCTAAAGCAGAAAACCCTCCAGATAATGTTGGGGTAACCCTATTAATGGAAAAAATATTCGACAACACTTGTTAAAGGTGGTACTATAGACTTTATTCAGGATCATTGTAACAGGTGTAGGGACCACTGCCATGGAATTTTACAGCTGGAGAAAAGATTTGGGCTCAACTCTGAATACAGCATGGGCAGGTGGGAATTTATAGCCGAAGAGCAGGGTGAGGGTCAGTGGATAGAAAATTACTAAGAGGAAACAACAGGAGTAAAGGGCATTTGGCTAAACTGACCGGTCAGAATCCTTTGCTCAGGATACAATGAGAAAACATCACCTACAGGATTGGGTTGGGGGTGAGGAACCTGATCAGAGATTGAAGGTGATCGGGCATCAGGGGTGCAGGGTTCTTGTCAAACTGACTTAGCAAAGTTCTTCCTAAAACTAGATTTCACAAGGAAGGGCATGGATGGGCCTAGGCAGATGAGTGAAGCTTGCTCAGGCAAAGAATCTATGTCAACCTTCTAACCCTGACCCTTCCCAGGTGGCACACTGGTAAAGAATCCACCTGCCAATGCAGGAGAGGCAGGTTCAATCCGTGGGTGGGCAAGATCCCCTAGAGAAGGAAATGGCAACCCAATCCAGTATTCTTGCCTGGAGAATCCCATGGACAGAGGAGACAAGCAGGTTCCGGTTCATGAGTCTCAAAGAGTTGGACATTACTGAGCACACACATACGTACACAACCCTAACCCTAACCCTGCTCATCTTTCTACTGAGAGGAGGCAGGCTCTGCTCAGTTCCCTAGGAGGAAAAAATATGGAACAACCATTTCATCTTGAGTCTGTCCTTTCATTCTATTTTCCCCAAGGACAGATGGATTTACCAGGTGGATCTGTGACTTTTGTCCCCTGCTTCGGACCTTTCTGTTCATGGAGATCTCCAGCTACCTATCCATCTCAGGACAAGTGCTGATGGAGGGACCAGAGACATGGTGAGCAAATCTGTCTATTCAGGAAGAATATGATAAATCTACCTGGCCTCAGCTCTCAACGCATACCTTCCAGCTTTATTATAATAAAGATGGCGTATGTGTGTGTTATTAGTTCAGTTATGTCTGACTCTTTGCAACCCCATGGACTGTAGCCCACCATGGGGGCCCCTCTGTCCATGGGGATTCTCATGGAGAATACTGGAGTAGGTAGCCACTCCCTTCTCCAGGGGATCTTCCCAAGCCAGGGATCAAACCCAGGTCTCCCACGTGTAGGTGGATTCTTTAAAGTCTGAGCCACCAAATAAGCCCAAAAATACTAGAGCAGGTAGCCCATCCTTTCTCCAGGGGATCTTTCCGACCCAGGAGTTAAATTGGGGTTTCCTACATTGCAGGTGGATTCTTTACCAGCTGAGCTACTAGGAAAGCCCTACACACCTGGAGGTAACCACTATCCTCAGTTTTGTGTATATTATCTCCTTACTTTTTAAAATAATTTTTACATATCAGCATGTTTACTCAAATGCTGTTTACTTTACTTATTTTTTAACTTTAGAAAATGTTAATATCATAAGATGACTTTAGAATAATTTTGTCAAATCTACCCCTAAAACAATCTTATAATTTTAATTAAAATTATATTTATAAGTGATCTGGGGGAGACACATTACCTCTATAATATCATGAATTATATAATATCTCTATAAAACATCATGAATTAGTGGTTATGACCATTTTGATTTCAAATATCTCTGTCTCTCTTCTGTTGCTGTTTTTTTGTTGTTTTGCTTGAGGTTTATCAGTAATTTATTCTTCCAACCACTGTGTCTGGAATGTATATACTAGAATTTGTCTCTAAATTCGTAATTTTCTTCTTTAATCATTTTTTCCTCTCCTACTGAGGTTCCCAGAGTTCTCATATAGCCCTCTTTTAACTTCTGATATTAACACAGCCAATTTAAGCTTTATATTGTCTAACTTAATAAAACAAATGACATATTTAAAATTCTTGAGTACAATCTTACTAGTCTGATTGTCATTCTGTTCTAAATATCCTATCACTGCAATTTTGTTTCCCTCTAATTTTTTTAAATTTCGAAGTTATTTGGTTTTTAAATCAAGCTTATATTGTTAATTTCTATTTGTCCAACATTGTGTTCAGAGGTTGTGTTCTGTAATCTTTCTGCTTTTTTATAACATGATGAGTTTATGTGTTCTAATACATGATCATATTTTAATGTTCTAGGAACATATTTTGTGTATAGAATACAAAAATTGTTAATGTCATCTACACAATTTAAATGGTTATTAGTGAAAGAATATGATTGCTGGAATATACTTAAAACACAACAGCAACAACTCACTAATGAAAATCATGCATGGGGATAGAAATCAATGAAAAAAGAATGGCAAAATGTAAATTTATCCTTTGTCAATATAAGCTGGCAATAGTTTTGCTTTGGACACCAGCTTTCTTTTTGTTTGTATTAACCAACTGTTTTGATGGTTTTGCTTTATTTCACCATTATTTTGTTGAATTTTTTAAATTCTCCATGAAAGTATTATTATTTCAGTTGGGAAGCTTAACTCATTTATAAATATGTCATAATTTATATATTTAATATTATATCTAACCTTTAAAGTTGTTTTTACTCATTTTTTATTTATAATTTATAATATGACTCAATTATTTATTCTAGCCTTTAAAAAATAAGAAGTACTTTCCTACATATTAAAGGCTAGAATAA
>SJYT01051796.1:148098-159815 GCA_006410635.1 Cephalophus harveyi | reverse complement strand
TGTCTATATTAATTCATATTTTTATAGACATGCAGGAAAGATGTGTATAAGAGACAGATTCTAGCCTTTAATATGTAGGAAAGTACTTCTTATTTTTTAAATTTTATTTATAGTTATATTTATTTTTTAATCATTTTTTAAATTTATAAGTCCAAATTTCAGAATCAAGAATGAAACTCATATATTCAATCAACAAACACATATTGAACTATGACAACTGCTACAATGATATTTGAAAAAAAAATGGCAAAAAAATAAAAGATAAACCTAGCCCTTGTCTATGAAAAGCTTAAAATTTACTTGAAAGATAAGCAAGTGAACAGGCAGATACTACTCAGCACCACAAGGGCAACAACTATAGGAAAATAAAAGATGCTACAGAAACACATAGGAGAGATGCCACCTTGACTAAGATGTTCACAGAACATTTTACGGAGGAAACAACATCTGAGCCAAGACCTTGAACTGAGTGGGAGTCAGCTAAGACCTTTTAAGCTTTATTATTTAACTTCAGTTCAGTTCAGTCGCTCAGTCGTGTCCGACCAGGGCTCCCTGTCCATCACCAACTCCCGGAGTCCCCCCAAACCCATGTCCATTGAGTCGGTGATGCCATTCAACGATCTCATCCTCTGTTGTCCCCTTCTCCTCCTGCCTTCAATCTTTCCCAGCATCAGGGTCTTTTCCAATGAGTCAACTCTTAGCATGAGGTGGCCAAACTACTGGAGTTTCAGCTTCAGCATCATTCCCTCCAAAGAAATCCCAGGGCTGATCTCCTATATTTGTTATTAATTTATCACTTTGCATTTAGGATAAAATTTTGACTCTTTCTCATATTTTAACAAGATACATTTGATATATCTTTATTTCAATTAGTTTTAGTGTTCATATCCAGGTCTTTTAAGCCATTACCTTGCTATCTTTAGTTACCATTTTCCCTGAAAAAATCTGGCTAAATGTATTTTCCTGAGCTAATTTTCCTAATCTCTGTATCTAATTTTTCCTCCATATCTGTAGGGATATTGCTAAATTAGTTATCCCTTCTTGACCATATATCTAGCTCCCACTCTTTCTCTTTTACTTCTCTTTACACCACCATATCTTCAGTGGTGCTAATGGTAAAGAACTCACCTGCCAAAACATTAGATAAGAGATCCAGGTTCAATCCCTAGGTGAGGAAGATCTCCTGGAGGTGGGCATGGCACCCCACTCCAGTTTTCTTGCCTGGAGAATCCCATGGACAGAGGAGCCTGGTAGGCTACAGTCCATAGGGCTGCACAGACTCAGACACGACTGAAGTGACTTAGCAGCAGCAGCAGCATAAATACCATCATCACCTTTTCTGTCCGAAAAGTCTTGCTTTTTGACCCTTGTGTTTCTTATAGCTACAACCTTTCATCATTCTCTTCAATATCAAACTACTTACTACTTGAAAAAGTTGTCTATTATCATGTCCAATTCATAAACACCCATAGGCTCTTGAAACCCCTGTGGCAAGCCAGCTTCTACCCTCACCACCCTTCTGACCCTGCTCTTACCAACATTATCAAAGACTTTCCTGTTGCCAAAATCAAAGAAAATGTTTAAATCTTTATGACTTGACTACCCTGCCACACTAAATCTGTAGAGCGTCTCCTTTGTCACAAAACTCTCTCCTCATTTGGCTCTTAAGGCTCTTCCATGTGTCCCTCCTTCCTTGTCCTACTTTCCCCCCTTCCTTCAGTCATCTCTAAGTACTGAAGTTTTCAGATCCTTTGAGGTTGAAAAGACCTCTTTTCTCATCTCTTCTCTTCCCACACTAATACTTTTCCTATCTGATACTGTATAATCTCCATGACATCAAATAATGCCTACATGCTTCCAAATTATATTTACCTGAAAGCAAACTAATGAGCTGGACTCTAGATCATTACACCTAATCGTGCATGTGGGCCTCCACTTGGGTGTCCAATAAGCGTCTTAATTCTATGTGACCATCCTCTTCCCAATGTTCTTTTCCTACATTCCCTGTGTTTTAATCACTTCTCTGAAAGGAGAAACCTAAGAATAACCCCTGACTCATCCTTCTCCCTGACTCATGTGCTCAGGCATCAGTTACTACCGTTTCTACTTTTCACATGTATAGCTTCTTCTCTGATTTCCTACTATTGACTTAATTCAAATTCTTATAATTTACCAGTTGGATCATTGCCAAGGTCTTCCATTGCATCCATTCTTGCTCCACTCCAATCTGTTAATTAGATTTATCACAGAATTATTTTCCTAAAATATGAATATGAGCATGCTACTCATATATTTCCATCTTTCAATACCTAATCACTTACCTGGTATACAGGGTAGTTTCTGATCTAGTCCCTTCTGTTAACTGCAGTCTGATCACTACCCCAACACAGACACACAGGTTCATGCAACCATTTTCCCTGACAAAGCACTTTCTCCCCTTGCTACATACATAGCTACCTCTAACTGCAAATTTAAAAGCCACCTTTTCTACCTTACCTGATCAATTCTTGCTTATCCTTTTAGCTAGCCAATGTGTTACCTCCTATCCTCTACCAGTTTGCATCTTACAATTTTATCCTCCAATCCGGGTTACATATTTTTTCAAGTGTTTATATCACTCATAGTCATTTTTATCATAATGTTTATAACATTTAAAATGACTGTCTTCATTATTCAATCAAGAATTCAGTGAGGGCAGGAATCATGTCTTAGAAATACTTCTGCTCTAGGAGCCTATTACCAATGCCCTGTGATCAAGATAGAGATTTACAGATTTATATGAAGGAACAAGTAGTTCAGCATAGATATATTCTGAGGACCTACAGGAAAATGACCAGATCATGAAAAAAGCTTGTATGTCAGATAAGTCATCAAACTCATTTTAACAGGAAATGATGTGACCAAATGTACATGTTTAAAACCTCATCCTCATGGCCATGTGGTGAATAGACCATAGAATAATAGAACTAGAGGAAGCAAGAGCTTTGAAACGGTTCAAGTGAACAATTATGAAAACCAAACCGATGACAGCAAGGATGGAGAGTGGGTGGCAGATATAAACAATACTTGGACAGTAAAGTGAATAGGAGTCAATAGCCAATTCAATATAGGGGTTAATGAGGCGTTAAGAACCACAAGAATCTCTAAGACTTCTGGCTTGACTGACTAGGACGATAGATTATTCATTTTGGAAATCATCAAGTCATATTAAGCTTCTGCTCTAAACAGGCAATATACTAGGTGTTTGCTTAGACCACAAGAGTAATAAATAAAACATGAGACAAATAAATAAAACAGAGTCCCTACTCTTCATAGTGTGCAATGAAAGAGATAAACACATAATAGAACTATAATCAAGGTTATTATGGGTCTATAGGCAAGGTCTGTCTCTAGGAGAGCCTGTGGATTCAACTGATCACTGAATTCTGGAAGTCATTGTGATGGTTCACTAGGAATGTGAAAGACTTCTAGAGAGGGCAGAAAAACTGCTTTCAATGTCATAACTTCCAGGATAATAGCCTGTATCAGTGGCATTTAGATCCAGTGAGTACAGGGGTTTCCCAATAACTGGGAAATTTTTGTGTATCTGGCAGAGGAACACCCAACATCCAATCCAATGTATCTCAGTACTTGATTCAGATGAAAAGAAGCTACGAGACTGCCCTTCTGCTAGGCTTTCGCAGGCACTGTAGGAATGAGAAAGTCCTTCCTCTGGAGGTTTCTTGGAGGGGCAAGCCTCAAGATCCGCTATTTTAGCATCATGGTGGATGTCTCTGTTAGGTTTCTATATTGAGTCACTGTCAGGAGCCTTCAAAGAAGGACAGGAAGACAAGTTTGAGGCAATGTACATATGTCCACTGCTTTTCCATGTCTCTGCACAGACTCAGGGCTAAAGATACGGAATTCAGAATGTTCTGATGTAACAGATCCTTCAAACGAATTTCAGTTAAGAGTGTTCCAAGAGCCACATGGAATGGTTGGAGTGTAGGAAATGGGATGGTTAAATGCCTGGGGTGGTATGCCTGAGCCAATGTTCTTATTCAGCTTGGAATCAAGCTAAGGTCTTTGCAAGAAAGCTGTGGTTGGTCCCAAGAGTTTGTCTTCCTGTTCAGCCTGGTGTTTCTTCTTTCACCTAAACATCTTGCTGCACCAGTGAAAATATTCTCCATATAAAACTATCCCTATGCTTTCAGCCAATCTAACATTCCATGGAGACAATACATGTTGTCTTGAAGTGGTGTTTTCCTCTGTATGCATGCCCTGTGTGCAGTTACAGTGATAGGAGCCATGTGCATTCTCACAAAGGGCCCAGTTATGGCAGAAGTTTCCAGAACATTCATCAATGTCACTCTGACACCTTTCTCCCCTAAATCCTGAATCACACGGACAAAACAGTACCATCCAAACTGTCAAAACATGTTCCACCATTTTCACAGGGTTTATCTTTGCATCATGGACTAAACTGGCACCTCTGACCAGTATATAATTGTCTACATTGGCAAACTAAGTCCATGTCCACAATGCCTGTACCACCATAAAGGCATGAATGGGAGGAACACAGGTTGATGCTCACCTCACAATATGCCCCTATGTCTAAGGCACTGTATTTGCGATAAAAACCTCCAGTAGATGATGAAATGCAAATGCTTCCATCCTGGCAAGTATTACTTAAGTACTCTTCTTTCTATAGCTGTTTATAAGCACCCAAGAGATGATACATCCACTGATTATTCAATGTGTACCTAGCTTCTTGGTTTGCTACTGAAAGGGATCTCCTACCCATTCAAATAAGTGGAATCCATACAACCCCTGACATCACTACTAACTTAGGGGATCTTCCATGCCTTATGCCTTACTGGTAGATAATGACCACCAAAAAACACATGGTTGACTCTCCAGGTTTAAGGTTTTCAGAGCCCCTGTTGCAGGGTGAACTTGGGCTAGAACCAAAATGGTATAGTTTCCATTCACTTCAAGAGACACTGCATACCACAGCCCATCAGACTTGAATGCTTTAAACAAACACAGTTCCAGGGCCTTCCACAGTCACCTTTGTGCTGCAGTCTTTCATTATGAATCTCCACGATGCCATAGTCAGTTCCTTGAGTATACATTATGACTGCAGGAGTAGAATATGCTCTAAGTCACAGGGTGAGTTTCATCTCTAACTTGTTTTTATTTTCAAGATTCCCATTTTAATAAGGACTTCCCTGGTGGCTCAGACAGCAGAGAATCTGCCTATAATGCAGGAGACCCAGGTTCGATCCCTGGGTCCGAAAGATCTCTTGGAGAAGGGAATGTCAACCCACTCTGGTATTCTTGCCTGAAGAATTCCATGGACAAAGGAGCCAGGAGGGTTACAGTCCATGGAGTCAGAAAGAGTTGGACACAACTGAGAGAATAACACTTTCATTTTAATAGGTAGACTGAGCAAAGCAGATTGTACTCCCTAATATGAGTGGGGTTTGTCCAGTTAATAGAAGGCCAGACAAAAGACGGATCCTCCTGCACAGAAAGGGACTCCCTCTGCTTGACCATCTTTGAGTAGGAACATTGTCCTTTTTCTTACTTTCAAACTCAAACTGAAACACGGGCTTTTCCTGAGTCTCAGGCCTGCCAGCTTTTGCAATGGAACTCTGTCTTTGGCTCTCCTGGTTCTCAGGGCTTAGGACCCAGACTAGAACGAGATTCCCAGGTCTCCAGCTTATCAGCACACTCTGCAGATGTAGAGTCTTGCCAGCTTCCATAATTGCATGAGCCAATTCTTTAAAATAAATCTCTTTATATTTATATATCTTATTGGCTCCACTTCTCTAAGAGCATTAGTACACATGTCTTTTACCTGTTGATCTTATTGACTGTTTCCTATCAGAATGTAGGCATCATGATTTTTCTGTCTTAGTCACCACTTGGTCACTTTTAGAGCCTAAAACATGTCTGGCCAATTGTATGCATTTAAAAAATCTCTTACAGAATTAATTCATGGATATATACAGATTTAAGAATATTCAGCAAAATACCAGATTTTCCTTTCAGCTTAAATAACATAATACACAGAGTATTTCTTATAATTTCAGTGGCTTCTGGTTCACCTAATATATCAGTGGGCTTTTGCAGAAGAGTCATGTAAGAGAACTTAAAATACAGTAAAATTTCAAAGAAAGATGGGAAGGTTTTGAATCATACAGTATGAAGGAGTTACTCAACCAAAAGAGGAAGGGACAGATAAGAATATATATCTTGTGAGAAAAAAAATAAGTCAAAAATAGAATGCAATTGATAAGAAGTCCTAGATTATGCCTTCAGGATCAAATATTTTTAAAGAGAAGTTAACTAGGAACTTCTCTTAACGTGTGTTCATAATCACACTTTTAGGCTGCTTTTTCTGAAAGCTTTCAGATTTATAGGCTATAAGACTTTTATGAAAAGAAAAAAGCTATTGAATTATATCATTTAAAAATTTGAAAGTTCTGCCTTCAAGTTGAAGATGGTTGACTAAGCATACACATTTCCTTTTCTCCCCACCACAAATCTCTCTGAAATTTATATTGAAATAATGCAACATAAAAATATGAATTAATATAGACATGCAGGAAAATCAGGGAGGCTTGGACAGAAACAATGAGGATTTCTTGAAGACAGAAATGTCTTTTCTTTCTTGAAGACAGAAAAGATTAAATGGGTGCTGAATGTCTTTCGAAACAAGATATAAACAAATGAGGTTTTCGCTTTAAAAGTGGGTTTTCTTTCAGAAGAAATACTGAAAAAAACAATTCTAAAAACATATGCAACTAAAGCTGACTGTTCTACTAAATTATGGGTTGGGTGGTAAGGAGAGTAAAGTTTCATAAGGCTCTGGGTTCAAGGTGCAGTTGAGTACATTAATTTTCTCTATCTCCTAAGGCCCTGTCTGTTTGCTATTTAGTCACTAAGTTGTGTCCAACTCTTTCTGCAAGCCCACAGACTGTAGCCCACCAGGCTCCTCTATCCATAGGATTTCCCAGGCAAGAATACTGGAGTAGATTACCATTTCCTTCTCCAGGGGATCTTCCTGACTCAAGGATCAAATCCATTTCTCCTGCCCTGGCAGCACAGTAAACCCACAGCAGAGAAAACAGGAGGATGACTATCAGAAAATAAGGAATTCAATAACTCTCTGGGAGACACAGAGCAGGAGAAGGAATATACTGATGATGCAGAACATAGGAAGGTGCAGCCTAAAACACACACACAGACTGTACCAGTGGGAGATGCCTACTGGTCTGCTGGCAAGACTCAGAAATAATATACTTGGTACATCAGATGGTAGACAGACACTAAAAACAAGAGGCTGAAGAGAAACAGTCAGCCCTCTCCTGGAACCCAGGTGTTTCCCCCTGTCACCAGGGACGCCCTTGTGTATAGCAGGATAAGCAGTAAGGCTGATGTTGTTGGAAGCCGGGATACTTGGGGTGGAAGAGAAGAGACACAGTTGTGACATCAAAGTAAAGTAATACCATGTAGTTTTACATTTGAGTTAGAAATATAAGTGAGAGGTAAGATAAGGGTTAACTTGTCCAAGAATGGCCACCTGCAAGGAGAAAGACCTGGCCTTTGTTAAGCTATGTGACAAGTGGCTTCAACCCAGCCACCTAAGACCATCAGTCCTGGCCAAGTATGACACTTAGACCCAACAACTCCTTCTGTATTAGTTTCCCATGCTGTTGTAACAGACCCCCACACGCTGAATGCCTTAAAACAATATAGATTGCCGATAAACGGTTCTGAAAAGCAGAATTGTAAAATGGGTCAGCAGAGCTGCGTTCCTTTAGAAAGCTCTAATGGAGAATCGGTTTTCCCACATTTTCCAACTTTGAGAAGTTGTTCGCTCATGGCCTTTTTCCATATGCAAGGCCAGTGATGGCCAGTCTAGTCTTTTTCACACTGAGTTATACTCTGATACTAACTTTCTTGCTTCCCTTTTTTACATTAAAACAACCCTTGTGATCAAATTGGGTCCATCCAAAGAATTTAGTTTAATTTAATTTTAAGGTCAAATTGGCAAACTTAATTCCATCTACAACCTTAATTCTCAGGACTTCCCTAGTGGTCCAGGGACTAAGACGCTCTGCTCCCAATGCAGGGGTGCCTGGGTTCAAACCCTGGGCGGAGAAGTAGATCCCATAGGCCACAACTAAGAGCCAGCATGCCACAACTAAGATTCAATACAGCCAAATAAATAACATAAATACAAACTTAATTCTCACTCTTGAGAGTCTGGTGTACCACAAGGAGATCAAACCAGTCAATCCTAAAGAAAATCAACCCTGAATATTTATTGGAAGGACTGATGCTAAAGCTAAAAGCTCCAATACTTTGGCCACCTGATTTGAAGAGCCAATTCATTGGAAAAGCCCTTGATGCTAGAAAAGATTGAGGGCAGGAGAAGGGGACGACAGGGGATGAGATGGTTGGATGGCATTACCAACCCAACAGATGTGAGTTTGACCAAACTCTGCGAGATTGTGAAGGACAGGGAAGCCTGGCATGCAGTCCATGGGGTTGCAAAGAGCCCGAAATGTCTTAGTGACTGAACAATACCAACAATTCTCACTTGCCATGTAATGTAATCACAGGATCCAGGGATGAGAACAAGGACAACTCTGAGAAGGCCATTATTCGGCTTACTAAACCACCCTATCTGGGACCTGCCAGGATTATATCACTAGCTTATTATATTGTATAGCTACAACCATAAGTTTGGGATCCTGGCCCCCTCATCACATCAGGAGAAAGGCAAGTACTTCCCTAATCATGATGCTTTAAGCCACATGGCCCAGGCATCAGTTTCACTCTCCTAAAATCTAACATCTTGCCCTATCAGATCGCTGTGACCTGCCTCAATAGTGTGAACAGCAGCAAGGAAACTTTACATCTGCTGCTGCCCATGGGCTCATGAATTTTCCCCAGCGAACACTAATCCAGCAGCTTTGGTGCTATTAAACTATTTTCTCCATGAAAAGCAAATACAGCTTAGAGCTTAAAACAAGCAATTATGGTCAACCAAAATGCTTGGAATGTGCTCCATTAAGACAATTTTGATATGAGCAAATGAAGGTACTTAACACCTCAGGGAATGAAAGCAAAAGTTTTGTGACAAAATGCAGAAATGCAGTAATGCACAAATGCACAAGTGCATAGTAATGCAGTAATGGAGAAAAGAAAAGAACACTGACAGGAAAGCTACACTGCATCCAGAACTCACATTCACACAACCTAGAGGGACAGAAACAGTAAAACTGAATGGATGAGTACCTGCAGCAAGAATGAGCCACTCGTAGCTTCTCTCACTGAGATGAGACAAAAATGATCTTACTACCCTCATGGTACTGGGCTTCTTAAATCTCAAAAAGCCGCATAATTAGTTACACAGGTAGCTATTTCTAGAGCTTAAGTTTGCCTGTTGCGTAACAGATTTTTTTTTAATTTAAAAATATGCAGCATGAAAAAAAATTCACAATGGACCTAAATGTAAAACTATACAACTCCTAGAAGAAAGCATAGAAGACCAAGAAGACCTCAGGTGTAGTGATGACTTTTTAGTTACAACACTGTAGGCATGATCCATGAAAGAGATCCTTGATAAGGTGAATGTCATTAAAATTAAAATCTCCTTTCCTGTGGAAGACAAATTCAAGAAAATGAGAAGACAAATCACAGACTGGAGGAAAGTATTAGCAAAAAAATTATCTGTTGAAAAACTCTTATCCAAACTATACAAAGGACTATTAAAACTCAATGAAAAGAAATAAACAACTTAATAATAAAGTGAGTCAAATAGCTGTTAGATACCTCACCAGAGAAAGCAGACAGATGGCAAGTAAGCATATCAAAAGATGCTCTGCACCATGTGTCAGCAGGAAAATGCAAATTACAACGAGATACCACTGCAGTGAAAGTGTTAGTCACTCAGTTGTGTCCAACTGTTTGCAACCCCTGTTGCAAACAGTTAGCTATAGCCCCCCAGGCTTCTCTGTCCACGGGATTCTCCAGGCAAGAATACTGGAGTGGGTTGCCATTTCCTTCTCCAGGGTATCTTCCAGACCCAAGGATGTAACCTGGATTTCCTGCACTGCGAGCAGATTCTTTATCGTCTGAGCCACTGTACCACTACCCACATTAAAATGTCCAAAATCCAGAACACTGACATCATCAAATGCTGAAGAGAATGTGGAGCAACACGAATTCTCATTCATTCCTGGAGGAATGCAAAATGGTACAGTCACTTTGGAAGACCGTTTACAGTTTCTTACAAAATGAAGCATTCTTTTGCCATTCAAGCCAGAAATCAGGCTCCTTGATACTTACTTAAAAATCTAAAACCTAATTACTGGCTGCACAAAAACCTACACACAGATGTTATTGGCGGCTTTATTCGTAATTGTCAAGCTTGGAAACAACCAAGGTGTCCTTCAGTAGGTCGATAAATAGACTGTAGTATACCCAGACATGCCCACGTGCCTGTGTGCTCCATCTCTCAGTTCATCTGACTCTTTGCAACCCCATGGACTGTAGCTTTCTGGGCTCCTCTGTCCATGGGATTCTTCAGGCAAGAATACTGGAGTGGGTGGTCACGCCCTTCTCCAGGGGATCTTCCCAACCCAGGGATCGAACCCACGTCTCTTATGTCTCCTGCATTGGCAGGCGGGTTCTCCACCACTGAGCCACCTGGGAAGCCGTATATCAGGACAATGGGACATTATTCAGAACTGAAAAGAAATGAGCTATCAAGCCATGAAAAAACACGGAGGAACCCTAAGTGACTATTACTTAGAGAAAGTAGCCAATCTAAGAGGCTATTTTCTATACGACATTCTGGAAAATCTAAAACCATAGGGACAGTAAAAAGATCAGTGGTTGCCAGGGGCTGGAGTGTGAGGCAGGGATGAGTAGCCTAGACAGAGCATTATCAGGGCAATTAAGTCTGAATGGTACCATAATTGCAGACACATGTCTTTATATTTTTGCACAAATGCACAGAATGGAAAACACCAAGAGTGGACTGTGAGGTAAACAATGGATGCGGGGTGACTATGATGTGTCAGTGCAGGTTCATCAATTGTAACAAATATACCACTGTGGTGGGGATGTTGATAATGGGGGAGGCTAAGCATGTAGAAATGGCACCCCACTCCAGTACTCTTGCCTGGAAAATCCTATGGACAGAGGAGCCTGGTAGGCTGCAGTCCATGGGGTTGCTAAGAGTCATATACAACTGAGCGACTTCACTTTCACTTTTCACTTTCATGCATTGGAGAAGGAAATGGCAACCCACCCCAGTGTTCTTGCCTGGAGAATCCCAGGGATGGGGGAGCCTGGTGGGCTGCTGTCTATGGGGTCGCACAGAGTCAGACACGACTGAAGTGACTTAGTAGCAGCAGCAAGCATGTAGAGGGGCAGCTGGTATATGGAAAATCTCTGTACCTTCTTAATTTTGCTGTTTCCCTAAAATTGAAAGTGAAAGTGAAGTCGCTCAGTCGTGTCCGACTCTTTGTGACCCCGTGGACTGTAGCCCTCCAGGCTCCTCCATCCATGGGATTCTCCAGGCAAGAATACTGGAGTGGGTTGCCATTTCCTTCTCCAGGGGATCTTCCCGACCCAGGGATCAAACCCAGGTCTCCCACATTGCAGGCAGACGCTTACTAGTCTTAAGCAAATAAAGTCTTTTTTTTTTTTTT
>SJYT01051796.1:108180-147820 GCA_006410635.1 Cephalophus harveyi | reverse complement strand
ACTGCAAGGAGATCCAACCAGTCCATTCTGAAGGAGATCAACCCTGGGATTTCTTTGGAAGGAATGATGCTAAAGCTGAAACTCCAGTACTTTGGCTACCTCATGCGAAGAATTGACTCATTGGAAAAGACTTTGATGCTGGGAGGGATTGGGGGCAGGAGGAGAAGGGGACAACAGAGGATGAGATAGCTGGATGGCATCATTGACTCGATGGACGTGAATCTGAGTGAACTCTGGGAGTTGGTGATGGACAGGGAGGCCTGGCGTGCTGCGATTCATGGGGTCGCAAAGAGTCGGACACGACTTGAGCGACTGAACTGAACTGAACTAAATGCAAAAGTAACCATTTAATGGTGAGAGGAAACAAGTATAGAACAAAGGACTTTAAGATTTAAGGCTGTCAATCTCTTCAGTAAGTGGTATTTGGAAAGTTGGACAGCCACATACAACTAAAGTCAGATGACTCCTTCACACCACACAGAAAAATTAACTCAGAATGACTTAAAGACTTAAATATAAGACATAATACCGTGAAACTCCTAGAAGAGAACATAAGACAGGCAAAATATTCTGTGACATAAATCACAGCAAAATTTTCTTAGATCAGTCTCCCAAGGCAAAAAAAATAAAAGCAAAAATTAATGAATGGGACCAAATCAAATTCATGAGCTTTTTCACAGCAAAGGAAACCATAAGCAAAACAAAAAAGACAACCTACAGACTGGGAGAAAATACTTGCAAGCAATGTGACCAACAAAGGTTTAATTTCCAAAATATACAAACAGACAAACAACAACTCAATCAAAAATGGGCAGAAGACCTAAATAGACATTTCTCCAAAGAAGACAGACAGACAGCCAACAGCACATGAAAAGATGCTCAACATCTCTAATTTTTAGAGAAATGCAAATCAAAACTACAATGAGGTATCGTCTTACTCCAGTCAGAATGTACATCATCAAAAAGTCTACAATTAATAAATGCTGAGGAGGGTGTGGAGAAAAGGAAACTCTCCTACACTATTGGTGAGAATGTAAACTGGTCCAGACACTATGGAGAATAGTACGGAGGTTCCTTAAAAAACTAAAAATAGAGTTATCACACGATTCAACAATCCCATCCCTCTAGGTCATCACAGGCTTGTCTCCCAGTGTTCATAGAGCAGCTTCTCGCCAGCTATCCATTTTAACCACAGCAGTGTATACCTGCCCATGCTACTTTCTCCATTCATCCCAATCTCTCCTTGCCCCACTGTGTCCCCAAGTCCATTCTGTACATCTCCGTCCCCATTCCTCCCTTCAAATGGGTTCATCAATACCATTTTTCTAGATTTCACACACATGCATTAATATACGATATTTGTTTTTCTCCTTTTGACTTCACTCTGAATAACAGGCTCTAGGTACAACCACCTTACTAGAACTGATTATGGCAGCCCAGGCCAACTAAGTGAGCACATCAAAGTACCACTGAGTTTGCAGGCAGGTTCCAGGGGCCTGGTTTGTACACTTTGGTTTTTGAGAAGAAATAAAACACAAGAACAGATAGTGCTGGTGCTCTATTAGAGTGTCTCCCTAATCATTTCAGAGAAGAAGAAAGAAAGGGGAAAAAAAAAAAAAAAAAAACGACAGTGGAGAGTGATTTACTGCGAGTGAGTCATCAATTCACCAACTGAAGCTGAGAATGCTGGGCCAGGCCAGCAGAGATAAGAGCACGGCTGGGGTCAGATACTGAGTGATGGGACAGCCACGAGGGGTGGGAGGCGGCTGGCGGAGTCTTCTTTATGTGTGATGATAGTAGCCAGGAACAGAATGGTTCCCTGCCAATGTTGTTCATAAACCAGAAGATTTTTCGAATCTCCATTCAACCCCAAGATCCTCACTCTGCCTCCATTACATGAAACTTTCCAACAGATGATGACAACCTGGCTTCACAAAACACAAAAAAGGAGAAATTGGCCCAGAGCAGAAAGCCATTACCATAAAGTTTAAACATTAAGGTTATAAAATAAGTTATCTACAGAAGGCAGGCAGCAAACATGCAGACAAAAGGATTCTCATGAGGCCATTGGTGCATCCAAATGATTGACAGTGAGGTTATAGCTAATTAGAGCCTATAACTCTGCAATAAACATACTCTCTTATTTAGAGGTCTGACTTCATTTCCTTGTGCTTTCGGAAAAGGGTGAATGGGAAAGATCAAGTTAAAAGGTTATCTATAATCTGTAAACTTCATCTCTTTAACTGAAAGAGATTTTTTAAAAAGAAAGAGAGGTGCCTTTATCTTCTAAAGGGGAAGGTAGGCACTCCAACATTGAAGAAGATCATAAAACACTCTTAACCAGAAATCCATTTACAGAGGAAATGTAGGTGAGAAAATACAGACTACAGATTTGAACTTCCAAGATATTACAAACAGTGAAAGGAATAAATGTTAAATTATCATAGGAAAAAGCCTAACTTCTGATGCTCCGTGTATGAAAAAATAAACATCATTTTATTAAGTTTGAACATCTATGGAGGCAAGATTTTTAGCCTCGGGTGTTAATTATGGTTGCGCCACTGATGCAGTCTGGAGGAAGTCAGTTCAACTCATTTCATCATCCCCAGGGACAGAAAGCATCCACAAGTTCATGGAGTAAAGAATTATCTCCATTTTACTATTCAACTGAAACTTTGTGCTACATTAAATAAACTAGCCCAGCCTGAAATGTTGGTCTATTTCTTCACCCACCATGTAAAAACTACGATCCACTGTAACGAATCTCTCTCTTGTACCCTTAAGGGCTGAGCTTCAAGAGAAGTTTAGCACTAAGCCTCCAGGAATTATTTTAAATTTTTTCCATGATTAATTTTTAAGGGGAGAGGTTGTAAACTGGTTAATAATCATTCCCTGTGGTTATTGTGGTTTTTGCAGAATTTCACGAACTCATGGTGTGTTTAGCAAGACTTCCCCACTGGTGTGTAGTTGTGCCAGTTGTCACAATCTATTCATCATTATCTATACAAAGTAATATCAATAAGTACCACTGTGATCTGAGCGGTCATTAGTTTGCTCAGCCTCTGATGGGTATGAGGAGTCATAAGGAGGGACAAGGATGCCAGCCAGATAAGTCCTGGACACACAAAGGGATTATTCTGCCATAACATAGTAGCATAAATGAGGTGTCCTCGCTGAAAGGCTGCTGCTGAACCTTGAAAGATGTTGGGATTCTTGGCCTCGGGAGAAGAAGAATTAAATGTGGGGCCAGAGACGAGGCTTGATTGCTCAGAGCTTTTGTGTAATAGAGTTTTATTAAAGTATAAAAGGGATAAAGCTTCTGACATAAACATAAGAAGGGGGTAGAAAGAGTTAGTGTTAGCAATGGAATTGTATACTTTTTAATTGCTTATTCAGTTCAGTTCAGTCACTCAGTCATGTCTGATTCTTTGTGACCCCCATGAACTTCAGCATGCCGGGCCTCCCTGTCCCTCACCAACTCCCAGAGTTTACCCAAACTCATGTCCATTGGTTGGTGATGCCATCCTACCATCTCATCCTCTGTCGTCCCCTTCTCCTCCTGCCTTCAATATTTTCCAACATCAGAGTCTTTTCAAAAGAGTCAGCTCTTCGCATCAGGTGGCCAAAGTATTGGAATTTCAGCTTCAACATCAGTCCTTCCAATGAACACCCAGCACTGATTTCCTTAAGGATGGACTGGTTGGATCTCCTTGCAGTCCAAGGGACTCTCAAGAATCTTCTCCAACACCACAGTTCCAAAGCATCAATTCTTCAGTGTTCAGCTTTCTTTATGGTCCAACTCTCACATCCATACATGACCACTGGAAAAACCATAGCCTTGACTAAGTGGACCTAGGCTTGACTAGACAGCAACCTAGATGCTGTCTAGGTTGGTAATAACTTTCCTTCCAAGGAGTAAGCGTCTTTTAATTTCATGGCTGCAATCACCATCTGCAGTGATTTTGGAGCCCAGAAAAATAAAGTCAGCCACTGTTTCCACAGTCTTCCCATCTATTTGCCATGAAGTGATGGGACTGGATGCCATGATCTACGTTTTCTGAATGTTGAGCTTTAAGCCAACTTTTTCACTCTCCTCTTTCACTTTCTGATGAAAGAGGCTTTTTAGTTCCTCTTCACTTTCTGCCATAAAGGTGGTGTCATCTGCATATCTGAGGTTATTGATATTTCTCCCGGCAATCTTGATTCCAGCTTGTGCTTCCTCCAGCCCAGCGTTTCTCATGATGTACTCTGCATATAAGTTAAATAAGCAGGGTGACAATATACAGCCTTGACGTACTCCTTTTCCTATTTGGAACCAGTCTGTTGTTCTATGTCCAGTTCTAACTGTTGCTTCCTGACCTGCATACAGGTTTCTCAAGAGGCAGGTCAGGTGGTCTGGTATTACCATCTCTTTCAGAATTTTCCACAGTTTATTGTGAGATGCTTACTCCTTGGAAGAAAAGTTATGACCAACCTAGACAGCATATTCAAAAGCAGAGTTATTACTTTGTCCGTCTAATCAAGGCTATGGTTTTTCCAGTAGTCATGTATGGATGTGAGAGTTGGACTGTGAAGAAGGCTGAGTGCTGAAGAATTGATGCGTTTGAACTGTGGTGTTGGAGAAGACTCTTGAGAGTCCCTTGGACTGCAGGGAGATCCAACCAGTCCATTCTGAAGGAGATCAGCCCTGGGATTTCTTTGGAAGGAATGATGCTAAAGCTGAAACTCCAGTACTTTGGCCACCTGATGCGAAGAGTTGACTCACTGGAAAAGACTGATCTTGGGAGGGATTGGGGGCAGGAGGAGAAGGGGACGACAGAGGATGAGATGGCTGGATGGCATCACTGACTCGATGGACGTGAGTCTGAGTGAACTCTCGGAGTTGGTGATGGACAGGGAGGCCTGGCGTGCTGCGATTCATGGAGTCGCAAAGAGTCGGACACGACTTGAGCGACTGAACCGAACTGAACTGAACTGAAAGACCTTGCTAAACCCACTCCCATAATTTACATTTTAAGATAACAGGATTAGCCAGAAGGTTTTTTTCCAGAGACTGTCCTCAAGCAGAATACATTATTGTTATATAATCCTAAGGAATGCAGAGGGGGAAAAAAAGTTTGTCCTTTCCTCCTCCTTGGGAATTCCAGACCCCTCTCTCTGGGACACCCAGACTTCTTATCAACCTGCCTAGGAATTGACTCTCTCACTCGCCAACAGAACTTTATGGTCTTACACACTTCTGGAGGCAGGCGGTCCAAGATGAAGGTACTGGCAGGGTTGGTTCCTTCCGCATGCGAGAGAAGGATCAGATCTTGTCCAGTCCTCTGTCACTGGTGTATAGATGGCCACATTCTTTCTGTGTAACTTTACATCATCTTCCTTCTATGTGTATCTTTTTCTCTATACATGGCAATTTTTTTTAAAGACACTAGTCCTCTTGGACTAGAAGCCCAGCTTAAGACTTCATCTTAACTAACTACATTGCAATGCCCCTCTCTTTCCAAGTAAAGTCACATTCTACGGTACTGGGGGTTAGGATGTCAATGTACAAGTTCGGGGGAGACACAGTTCAACCCGTAACAATGTCCAGGAGACAACACTTGTGCCAGTGAGTGGCTCCTACTTTCTGAAGCTCTGGTTTGAAACAGGCACTAAGTATCCCTCATTTTGAATCATTGTATCCCTGTCTTGATCTGCTAAGGCTGTCATAACAAAATACCATAGATGTACATGTTCTCAGATCTGAAAGCTGGACAGCCCAAGGTCACCGTCAAGCAGGATCTGGTGTCCGGTGAGGACTCTTTCTGGCTTGTAGGTGGCCATCATCACACTGTGTGCTCCCATGACCTTTTCTTAGAGTGAGTGTAGAGAAACAGAGCTCTGGGGTCTTTTCCTCTTCTCATAAACACAGCCCTTTCAGATTATGATCTCACTTTGATGACCTCACTTAACTGTTATCAACTCCTCACAGGCCCTTCTTCCTAATACAGTCACATTAGGACTTAAGGATTCAACACATGGATCTGGGGCATGGTGGGGGATACACAGTTCATTCCATTTGCTGTTGCTGTGTTTAGTGGCTAAGTTGTGTCTGACCCTTTGCAACCCCATGGACTGTAGAAAATACTGAAGAAGGCACAACAGTGTCCACTATTATTTAACATTAGCTGGTATTTCCAAAGGGCTTCTGGTTCTCAGAAAATATTAACTTGAACTTACTCTGGTCTTTGAAGAAATGGGCAAGTGAGAGAAACAAAACCAAAACTTTTAGGATTAGCAATGGACAAGGGCCCAGTGAAGCCAGGTTGTTGAATGTTGTTTAGTCACTCAGTCGTGTCTGACTCTTTTGTGACTCCATGGACTATAGGCCACCAAGGTGCTCTGTTCATGGAGTTTCCCAGGCAAGAATACTAGAGCATTGCCAGTTTCCTTCTCCAAGGGATCTTCCTGGCTCAGGGATGGAACCTGCGTCTCCTGCATTGCAGGCAGATTCTTTTACTACTGAGACACCTGGGAAGCCCAATTCATTCTATGGAGGACATTATTATCTTCATTTTACAGATGAAGAAACTGAGGCACAGAGAGGTGAATTCCTAGCTCCCACAGCTAGAACCAGTGTAAAACGTCAGTCAGGTTGATTTCAAAAAAGACATCGATCTGTCTACCATTACTGTGTAACCCAAACTCAGACCTAATAAGAGAAAAGGGAATTTGGACAGTCTTAGCAGACATCTACAACAAGCAGAGAGGCATGACCCACTCTGATTGGGGTCCTGATTTCTTTTCTCACCACACCCTTTACATCTCTTCCCCAGCTCCTGGACCAACGTGGATCTGGCAAGCAGGGAGAAAGGATTGTGGAGACATATACCTGGGACAGAGCTGAGTTTGAATCTCTTTTTGACTTCTTACTCTGATGCAAGGCAAAGGGTGTAATTATTCTGTGCCTCAATATCCCTTCCTCTCACGACCACAGTAAGGACTGGAAGAATTAATATGCGTATGGAGTTTTAGAACTGGGCCTGGCATATAGTGACTGTTTTATAAATGTTCTATTCAGTCGCTAAGTTGTGTCTGACCCTCTGTGACCCCATGGACTACAGCATGCCAGGCTTCCCTGTCTTTCACCACCTCCTGGAGTTTGCTCAAATGCATGTCCATTAAGTCGGTAATGCCATCCAGCCATCTCCTCCCCTTCTCCTTTTGCCTTCAATCTTTCCCACATCAGGGTCTTTTCCAGTGAGTCATTTCTTCACATCAGGTGGCAAAAGTACTGGAGCTTCAGCTTCAGCATCATTCCTACCTATGAATATTCAAGGTTGATTTCCTTTAGGATTAACTGGTTTGATCTGGCTGCCAAGGGACTCTCAAGAGTCTTCTCCAACACCACAGTTCAAAAGTAACAATTCTTCAGCACTCAGCCTTCTTTATGGTCCAACTCTCACATCCGTTATTATTATAATCATTCTTTTCAGAATTACAAGAAATAGAGAAAATGCCTTAAGAATAAGCCTCAAGAAGAAGATTTAAGAAAAAACCTTAAGAATAGAGGTTTGGGAGGCCTTCCATAGCAGGCCAATTGGTTAAGATCCTACACTTCCACTACAGAGGGCACCAGTTCAATCTCTGGTCAGGGAACTAAGATCCTGCATGTCTCACAGGGCAGCCAAAAACTTTTTTTTTTTTTTTAAAGAATAGAGGGTTTTAAAGTGCCCCCAAGTTCCTTAACCAACCTGGGCCATCTGTAAATTAAGGACTATGTCATTTCTAGCTTCCACATCGTCAGGCACCCTACAGACAAACTTTCTAACATTAGCTTAATACAAACAATTCTAAAATGTCTCCTGCCCTACTCTGAGATAGAGATCCAACTATAGGAGACTTGCGCTGAAATCCAACCCTGGCTGCTGTCTGAGCCACAAAAAAGTATGAGTCACGTGGTGGGGTGGGGGGCGGGGAGTCCATTCCTGACTTTCCCTTCCTCTTCTCCACCTCCTCCCTCCCCCTGTGATGTCTTTCACCTTCCTTCTTAAGGTCGAAGAGTTTATTGAATCGAGTCTCAAAATGAGTTACTCAACAAGGCTTGCACTATACACGTGCCATGTGTTAGAATTGACTGTATTCATTTCCATCCAATGTGTCAAACGACCCGCTCCAGGAAAAGGCACCCCGGCCCCAACCATAGGATGGGAAAGAATGAAAAGAGAGAGGCAATGAAAGCAGAATTAAAAGTGAAGTCCCTTTCTGCTCCAGGAATGTGACCTTAGAGTGAAAGGGAGGTGGAGACGGCAAGGGAAAAAATGTCGGTGAGGTCAAATTTAAAGAAGGTGGGATATCCTGAAGTATATATACATGCGGGTACCGGGCAAGGCACGACTCTACTTAAACCCCAGAACATTCCCAATCCCAAATCCTGAAGAGGAAGGGTCACAGGCAGAAATCACTTGACCCTTTTTTCCTGTTAGGGACCCGCTGGCCTCCAGGTGTTCTCTTGGGGGGAAAAGAAGCCTTCCACTTGCTCCCGCGTATTTCTCATCTGCCAGGATAGTGTACAGACAGCCAGGCCACCCAGCAACTTCCCCTGGGCCGCGGACTGAAACGCTCATTTGAATGCGTTTCCTTTTCATTCAGAACAAAGGTTGGGAGTCCGAGCCTTTCAGCGCCTGGGCCGGAAAGTACACGATGTGTGTCGAGAGCAAACGCACACACACACACACATACACACACACCCATACACACACACACACATACACTCACATACAATGAGAGACAATAACCCACGAGAAAGGGAAAGGGGAAAACACCAATCCCGCGCTGGGCTTTTTCGACTTTTCCTTTAAAAAGAAAAAAAGTTTTTCGCGCTGTAGGTTCCAAGAACAGGCGGGAGGGGGGCAAGGCGGGGAAGTGGGGGGGTTTACAGAAAAGGCGCCTGGTCGGTTATGAGTCACAAGTGGGTTATAAAAGGGTCGCACGTTCGCAGGCGCGGGCTTCCTGTGCGCGGCCGAGCCGGGGCGCAGCGCCACGGTCCCGTCGGGCTGCCTCCGGCCTCGGGGCCGCCGGCGCAGCCCAGCTCAGCGGCGATCACGCGACGCGGGGAAGGAAGGAAGGTAACGCCGGCTTTGCCCTGGGCTGGGATCGGCGGCTCCCGGGTTCCCCCGCCGGGCGCCGGGGGCGGGGGCGGCGCGCACGTGGCCACCACCTGGCGCCCCGCCCGGCCCCGCGCGCCCGCCGGCGGCCGTCCGAGGGGCGCCGTCCCGGGGACCTTGCCCGGGTCATCAGGGGGCTGGGGATGGATTCCTGGTCAGGGGGAAGGGGCGAGGGGAAGTAAGGGTGCGAAAGACCCGGCCCTCGGCTTCTCTCCAAAGCTCCTTGAGTTGGTAGGAGAGATGCCGCCGGAGACGTGGCCCTGGGCGAGCTTAGCTAATAGGGCGGCCGGACAAGTGTCCAGGACAGGCTTGAGGGGCAGGGTGGCTTAGCTCAAAAGGGACTGCCTTCAAGACAGGCGTCTTTTCTATTTTCTTTTGAAAAATAACTACTAATATACCTTCATTTTATACAAGTTCGAATCACTATGTCGTAGGTATCAGTGTCCTTATTTAATAGACGTGAGGACCGAGGAGAAGGCGTTTCGGGAGCTTTTTTTTTTTTTGCTTTGCTTCCATCGTGGCAAAGTGCATTTGGGCAGAGCACGTTAGTTAGCTTTCTTTATTCCTCCCCCCGCCCAAAAAAACCCCTGTGTCCGCCCTCCACGTATTACAGCTCCCAAGAGTGACCAGATCTGCGAATGTTCTGTCATCTAAAATAGGCATATGGGATGATTACGAATAAAATGTAACCTGGAATTACTGAAGTTGATAACTGACAAAGATATGTTAGAATCCAATCTTTCAAAAGGAGAAAACTGAGGACCAGAGAGGTGAAGTTACTTTTCCAACATTACACAGCAAATCCAGGATCCCAAGCGATTGGAAGAGGCTAGGGGTATCTAATCATGCTCACAATTTAGCTTATATTTTGTGTCAGATAAGTGAGGTTAAGTAGAGGCATACTATTTGTATGACCTCATGTAAAGTTGACATAAAGCTGAAGTTACTCTCTATTCATCCCTCTGAAGTAGTGCCTCTGATATATGGCTTTAACATAATGAGTCCTGTAACTGACTAGGGCAGCTAAACTTTTAATAAGCACGGGACTGAGCTTTTAAAAATGGGTATGTGTAAAGTGTTTGTCTGCGGGAAGAGTAATATAAGTTATAAAGTTGTCGAGGCAATTTCCTGTCTATTATCTAGTTTGATAAGTCACAGTGATAGGAATTCGGCAGGGTGGATGGTGGTGTCCCCACTTTGCCCATGAGGACTCGTGGCTCTGAGAGTTTATGTTTTCTCTGGTAAGGTCACTAGGTCCTTAATGTAAAGATATAAAGCCTGTTTTCAGGTACGGATGTGGGATGTTGGCAGCAGAGGAGGCGGGGAACCAGGAGAATTTTACCTCCATTTATGTTTGGGTCCCTTTTACTTGCTGTCTCCCTTTCAGGGGACCAAAGCACATTGAGGAATTAGTTCTACTGCAATGACTAGTCAGTAATGGCTGGTAGTAACCGGGTTCCCTCATACAGTGGGCCAGCTGCCCCAGCCACAGAGCCAAGCTTCCTAACCACACCTCTTGATAAAGAGAAACCTGAGCACTGACTGATACCTACACTGTTTCAAGGCAGAACAGAGACATTTGCCCAAATTTCTAGTCTGGTTTTTACCTAACTAATCATGTGTAAGAAGTGTAACTTCTTGGTCTTACAGAAAATCCCAAATCCCTGAATGCCATTGCTATGCATGCAATTCAACTGCAGTAACATAACTAGCTAGAATGTGCTGTGAATTTTGTCATTCTGGGCTTTCCAATCACAAACATGGAAAATTAATAACCTTCATCTTTCTGCTTCTGTCATCAGATCAGTCTTCTATGAATCAAAAAAGCCACTCAAGTTCTAAGTTTTAACTTTTGAAAAGTCTTTTCATCAGCTGTTTTATGTCATGACTAAGATCTACCGTTCAATTGAAAGGAAGTTTTTCATATCAAAGAAATGTTAACTTTTTTTTTTCCTGTGTCAAATCTCATGGAGGTTACGTATGCTTTTCCCACTTTTTTTTTCTTTTTTAATGTGCATGCTCACACAAAATTTTACATTCAGTGTCAGGAGGCTCCAGGCGTCCTTGAATCTCAGCCATGACCCTCCTGGGGGTGGAGTTTCATAATCTCTTTTAGACCTAGTAGGACTAAATAACTTGAGTGATGGAGACTGGTAGGAGAACTCCTCCTTGCTCCTGGATTGAGCACCTCTGTCTTGACACGTTGGCATCTCTACAGTTTTGTGAGGTCACTGGCCACTGCCTAGATGAAGGTATTGATTTTAACACCTTTGTTGTTTTGATATGAGGCCTTCTGCCTCACAGGGCAGAAACCTGGTATGGAAAGAGCACCAACCTGGGAATCATGGCAGGTTTCTAAGTCCCAGCTCTGTGCAAATTCCTATGCCTCATTCTTCTCATCTCTATAATGAGTGGCTGAGATGAAAATCATTTCCGAAGTCTCCTAAGCTGATGAAATTCTCTCATTCCAGTGTGAGTACCTTTTCATTTTCATATAGCTCCTAAGACACTGCTGGATTCAGTGAATTCATAGCCTCTATATCTAGAGAGTAAGTACCAGTGTAACTAACTAGAGAATGTATGTTTGCCTTTCACCGATCTTACTTCAAAACTGTCACATGTTGGCTGAAATTGGATAGAATAAGAAAATCGTCAAACATTTCTTTCTCAAGAAAAAATATTAAAACTTTAAAAGCCCCTCTTTAGCCTACCTTTTCACTACATCATATATATGTATGTATTGGGCTCCCCAGGTGATGCAATGGTAAAGAATCTGCCTGTCAATGTAGAAGATCCCCTGGAGTAGGAAATAGCAACCCCCTCCAGTATTCTTGCCCAGAAATTCCATGGACAGAGGAGCCTGGTGGGCTACAGTCCATGGGACCGCAAAGAGTCATAACTGAGCACGCATACATATATGTATTACTTTATTCTTTGTGTGTGTGTGTGTGTGTATATATATATATATATATAGCTTTATCTCTGACTCTTAAGTAAATGCAGCGTTTTAAATCTGATCACTGCTATATAATTCTCTCCTGCCATGAAACACTTAGGCTGTGTCCATCAGTCTTGTCTTTGGGCTTACAATACTCAGGGCTTCAAGCAAAACCACCCCAAAAGTGCATCTCTCCTCAAATGAACACGCCACACATCTGAACAGTTCAGCCTCCTCACTCACAACTCCAGGACTCACAGCAAAGTACAAATGCACTTGGAACCAAAAGGCACAGTTCCCTTAGGCAAGATGACACACTAGCCGGAAAATGAGGCTTAACGTTCAAAGGTCAGGGGGCATAGGCTGTGAATACGTCTATTTTAATGCTAAAAAATTAGCTTGGGTCCATGATGTTAAAGAACTGGCAGAAGGAAAGATTACTGAAGTCTATCAAACAGCTAAATTTTATGAAATTGTGAAGCTGATGCTTGAATAAGGACAATGACAGATAATGACGTTTTTTGTCATGACTTCATAAATAAGAATGTTGTATACACACAACTGAAGCGACTTAGCAGCAGCAGCAGCATACACAGTATAGGTTCCTAGTTGTCTTAACAGGTTTTTCGATAACCTCTAATTTGTATAATGATTCGGGTATACAGTAGTAAATGTATCTTGACTTGTACTTTTAAAACAAGTGCAACATGTAATAAATGTACAGAGACTTACGGGCACTCAGCAAGTATTCATGACTGATGTTAGTACCGTGGCTCTCGCATCCGTTGTGATGGTGAGCCTAGCACCCGACAAATGCTTTACGTTCATCTTGTCACTTCATGTTCACAGCAGCTAAAACTTGAAGAGCTCAATTCAACTGCCATTGCTGGGGTTAGGGATGGAACCCAGGCAGGTTGAAAACAGCAGACCTTTCACTGAGATTCAGTCATGGTTAGCATCTGCCCCGTCTGCGCTATTTCTCTGTCCCTCTCCGCCTCTCTATGTCCGTATCTATAAGCAGAGCTAGCATCTCACTTATAAATGTTTTGGCATGTTATCTCCTAAGAAGGAGGAAAATAAAACAAGATTATGGCATCCAAGTGTGGTTCAAAAAAAAAAAAACAGGAATAGAACCTAACTTTTATCTACACCTTCAGATGATCATATCTGGTAGAATTCTCCAGCTTTATCCATTAATGATTATACTTTGAGCTCCATGCCTAGGATCTTCTCAGTGTAAATGGTCCTTTTCTGTTGTTCAGTCACTCAGTCGTGTCCAACTCTTTGCAACCCCATGGACTGCAGCACAGCAGGCTTCTCTGTCTTCACCATCTCCCAGAGCTTGCTCAAACTCATGTCCATTGAGTTAGTGATGCCATCCAACCCTCTCGTCCTCTGATGTTCCCTTCTCCTGCCTTCAGTCTTTCCCAGCATCAGGGTCTTTTCCAGGGAGTCGGCTCTTTGCATCAGGTGGCCAAATTATTGGAGCTGTGGTCCTTACTCATCTGGAAAACCAACAAACCTCACTGATCTATTTTCACATTTATAAGCTTCTACTACCCCAACTCTCCAAGAGCCTGCTTATTAGTTAGATCTTACTGAAACGCTCCCGTTTCACAGCCAAGCCAGATGGGCAGACCGAAATGCCTTTGGAGGATTCAGATTGAGCCTTTAAAGCAGCTACTGAGCACAAGCAACAAACATATCAGGCCCCAGGGTAAGAGCCAGTCCCTGCCCTGAGGCGCACTCAGCACTAGGGAATGAAATAATCACCATGGTGCAGTGTGATGAGTGCTCTCTGAGCATGCAGAGAGGACTGACAGCCTTGGGGTAGACAGCAGGGAGGGTCACAGCGGAAGACACAAGAGAACCCAGCCTCCAGGAGTTTCCGCTCTGCCAGAGAAAGAAGGCAAGGCGGACAAATCTATCCCTGAGCAATTGGAATAGGACTGTCTGGAGCCTGACAGTGTGTATGAGGGTGTGCCCAGAGATGACTTCATGTGGAGCAGCACGCGTAACACTCACTTGGTGTGTTAAGGCTCTGAGTAAAAAGGTATGAGGGTAGAAGTAACTGGTACGGTGTTTGCCTTGTAACCCAGGGTATCCTATACTTGTCACATCTTAAGAAAAATAAAATTTTAAATGAGCAAAACTAAACAGTTCCCAGAACTTGCTCAGTTTGTCTCACAAACTGTAGCATCTCAGCACACAAAATTTTCCTTGCCCTGATGGTGTATAGAGATAGAAGTTTATGAACTGTGGCTCGTAGAAATAGAAAAGCTGATTTTTCCTATAATGGCAGACCTAGGAGACCCTGTACATACAACTAACAAACAAATTATCCATAGGAAGTGTTAAAGGAGGCGTTTTGTTGAAATTCAGTGTTGATAATAAGCCCTGCAAACTCAGAGGCAGAGGAGGCCTCCTGGAAAAGGTGACCCCAAAAGGATGGCAAACATCCAGTGCTGATAACCACCACCCCCTTTTCTTTTCCCTGAGCTGGGGGAGGTGGAGGGAAGGGAAAAGAATAGATGTTGAAAATTAGCTATAAGTGAAAAAGAGAAAATTTATGATTCAGATTCTCTTCTGGACATAGGATCCTTTAAAGTTGAAGTTGTTAGGTATGTGGAAAACCTTGTGTGTCCATAGGAAGGAAGGATTCAAGGCTATGATTTTCAGCAGTAGAATGCATCCTCGCTGAGTTCTCTCCTTCTCATCCCTGGTCTTTATCCGTGTTGGTTTGATAATATTTTCCAGAAGTTTCAGCCCTGAAGCTGAGCCAGCGTGAGGTCAGGGCATGGAGGAAGCCCCTTCTGTGAACACTCAACCTACTCCTCCTGCTTCCTCCACAGAATGACTCTGGGGGCAAATATATCTAACCTTTTTTTTTTTTTCCCCCCACCATCTTATCTGAAGGTATTAATCACTGTCCATAATAGAACTACTGGAAAGGTTACTTAGCCTGTAAGTAAGTTCCAAAGGAGTTTCAATGAAAACTTCCTGGTTTTAAAGTTGGGAAAACCAGAATAATACTCTAAGGCTAGTATTCTTCCTCATGTGCATTCACAATTAAATGGTCCCTCAGTATAATGTTTCCATGGTGATCCTGTGTATCCACTTTGGCTTTCTTCTGAGACAGTTCTAAAGTATGAAATGCTTAGTTTTATATGTTAAAATCATTACTGGCATATATCTTTAAAAATACTCTAAACACTTTTAAAACTATAAACACTTTAAAAACACATATATCTTCAAAAACATTTTCTGAATTTCAAAAGACACATAGGTATGTTCTAGTAAAGTTGTTTCATGTGCAAACCAGTCTTTTTTAGTCAAGAGCTCTTAATTTAGAAAAAGCAGATATTTTCATTAAAGAATTCATAATGAGAACCTCAAGAAAAGTTAGATTTTTATGGAAGTAAATGAAAGAAAATATCATGACATAGTTTATAATTGTTTCCCAGCAAAGGATTATACAGGGAATTTTCCTTAAATGTAAACTTAATGATACGAAAAGTAAATTTATTATTCATCAAGAGGTCAGGATATGGGTTATTTCTCCAGAACAGTCCATTTTACTTTTAGAAGATGCATTTGTGTGCTTTATTAGACATGTCCCTAGTTAGATACCATCTCATTTGGTAGCAGGTCACATCATCAACTCCTCTTAACTTACGATTTTCTTTTG
Source organism: Cephalophus harveyi (assembly GCA_006410635.1). Classification (NCBI taxonomy): domain Eukaryota; kingdom Metazoa; phylum Chordata; class Mammalia; order Artiodactyla; family Bovidae; genus Cephalophus; species Cephalophus harveyi. The sequence continues at coordinate 132,048 of SJYT01051796.1, read as the reverse complement.
TAACTTTTTTTAAACAGAGAAAGCAACAGACTCCTTGGGCATCGATCCCTCTTTAATGATGGAATGTATGTGAACTCAAGGGGAACATAATCCTCTCTGCTCCATTTCCTGACACCACAGAAGTTGACTTAACTCTAAAATCAGTTACTGAAATGTAACACGGAATACTCATTTTCTATAGAAAGTGATAAAAAAAAAACAAAAACTTCACACAAAGATACACACTTTAGAAAGCCAGTCACTTGAATATTTCTTTTTGTCACCAAATATTGGAGGTTTTTATGAAGAATTACTGAGAAATCGAATACTTTTTACAGTTTTATAATACACAGAGGTTGAAACACAGAGGACTGTAGTAAATCTCAGGTGATACTGTTTTCAATACTGAATCTGTGACTCTTTTAGGCTGGACCTGGAAAGGAGGAGCTCTCGGATAATTGAAGGTATATCTTTCCTCTAAATCACTCTTAATCCCCATTGAAACTTACCCACCTTGGCCCTCTCTCTGTCCTTGATCTCTGCCTTCAGAGATGACTAGCTAACTAACCTAATAAGCAAGTCTATGTTGAGGTGTCCATGCAGGGGCTTCAGTGCCACCTTTCTCCTCCTTCTCCAAATAACTGACTTGCATTTCAAGGACTTTTTAACTGAAACCTTACCTGCCATCTTGGTTCTCCTACCAGAGGCAATGGTTCTCATGGTAAGAAATTCAGACATAGCAAAAGGAAAGGGAAACACTATGATGCAGAACTTTTAGAGGGCAGGTCCTTGGAGCATCATGTGTGCAAGCCCCCTAAGTCAAAAGTTAATCAAGAAATTATTCTTCCAAAGATGAACAATGACAAGTACAGGCTTTCTCGGGATCTTGATTTTTTTATATACTTCACCATTTAGTTTTATGATTTAAAACAGTGACTTCAAAATATAGGGTAAGTTCTGGTGGGAAAGAAAATATATGCTTTCTTATGCACTTATATGCTAGTCACTTTCAGTGAGTAGATCCAAATAAGAATCAACATTGAATTTCATTTTAATGGTTATGTTTTTTACTGGTATATAACAAAAATTTTAAAAAATGGGGAAATAGTTAAAGGAAGTTATCTAAACTTAATCATTTTAATTTTCAAAAGTGTAATTTCATTATTTTTCACCTATTAAAATGGTTTTGGAGCTAGAATTTGTATGACTACATCAATATAGGATCATGCCTTTTAGTAGAAATAAGCGTATATTCACTTTGTAACAGCAAATTAATAGTATCAAAATATCTGTACCTTTCATGTTGAGTAAAGTGAGAGCTCTCCATGATGGCTTGGTTATGAGAGTCAATCACTGTGACTTTTCTTTTTAAAGAAAACTGTATAGCATGCAGTTGTTTTGGTATGCAAATATTAAGTGGTTGGTGCTGAAAATAAGCAAAATAAGAAAATGCCGAGATATATAAAATTGTGGAAGGATCTAACTTATAATTCATGTGTGAAGAGATCCTTAGTGACAAGCCTAACATATTCTACTCTGAATATATACAGCTAATGTCATTCCTGGCAAATCAGTAAGGTAAGAATAAAAGGATATGTTGAAATCATATGCTCCCCTAAAAAAAAACAATCCTTCAGAAAAGCATAACTTAAGGAAACTTTCCCCAGAGTGCTGTCTTCAGGTTAGATCTGACTACAAGAGGAAGAACAGGTCTGTCATATAATGAAGGATGTCTATTGTAGTTATTTATCTAGTGCAGGTACTGCTGCATTTTGGCAGATTTTAACTCAAGATAAGGAGTGGTTTTGACACTCAATTACTAAATAATTGGAGAAGGAAATGGCAATCCACTCCAGTACTATTGCCTGGAAAATCCCATGGACAGAGGAGCCTGGGAGGCTACAGTCCATGGGGTTGCAAAGAGTCGGACATGACTGAGCGACTTTTTCTTCTCTTTTCTACTAAATAATAAATACTGTCAGGTACTATATTAAATTTGGAACCTATCTTTGACAGTGGTAAAAAAAACCACCTACCAATGCAGGAGATATAAGAGACTGCGGGCCCAATCCCTGAGTTGAGAAGATCCCGAGGAGGAGGAAATGGCAACCCACTCCAGTATTCTTCCCTGGAGAAGCCCATGGATAGAGGAGCCTGGCGGGTTACAGTTCATGGTGTCTGTCGCAAAGAGTCAGACACGACTGAAGCAACTTAGCATGCAGGCATCTTCAGCTGTGCTATAGTCAAGTTTATACTCATAATGGACATTTCATACCATAGGCCTAAAAGTATTGTGGAGCGAGGGGTTTGAAGTAGATCTTTAGAAGAATCCCAGTCAAGACCTTCACTCTAATTCATATTGTGCAATCCATATAAACTTCTTGGTATTGATCTATACTGCACATCACACTGGTTACAGTCTTTTCAAATGGTTAGCCTCTGTAGCTATTGATTGCTGGGTCTAATTCTTCCTCTGCCACTCTAGCAGCTGGGTGGCTATTCTAATTCCAGAATAACACCACTTCGTTTTTTAATACCTCCTGACATCATCCTGTGCCTAATGCCTTGGGTAACTGACCAGGCTTTGTTGTCTGTGATCACTAATTTCCACTCAGACGCAGGGCAGTTCTGTCGTTGGCTTAGATTCTCCTTCCAAGCCCAGGTGAAAACAGTGAAAGTGAGCAGTTTGAACACTGCTGGGTGAGTGACCTGCTGGTCACTCTAATGTCTCAAAGTCTGCTGACTATACTTTTAAAAATACTATTCTGAGATAATTTCTTCTCTATTTGGTTTATTGGGATTAATGCTTTTCATCTCTTATTATGTTTTAAGTGATAGTTAAAATTGTGCAGCATATTTGGGGGCTTCCCTGGCAGCTCAGACAGTAAAGAATCGGTCTACAATGCAGGGGACTTGGGTTGAATCCCTGGGTCGGGAAGACCCCCTGGAGGAAGGCAGGGCAACCCACTCCAGTATTCTTGCCTGGAGAATCCCCATGGACAGAGGAGCCTAGGGGGCTACAGTCCACGGGGTCACAAAGAATCAGACACGACTGAAGCAACACAGCACAGCACAGTGTATTTGGACAAACTGCGCAGTTTTAGGAATTCATCGTGCCTGAGGGGTCTGTCTAGATAACACAGTACCACAGTTTCCGTCTGAGTACTGAGAACAAAAGGAGACCCGTGTGACACTTTTATTTCTGCATATCTTTAGTGCTTCAACCAATTAAAAAAAATACAAGTCGTTAGAGGACTTCCCTGGCGGTCCAGTGATTAAGACTCCACACTTCCTTCCCACTGCAGGGTGCATGGGTTGGATCCCAGGTCAGAGAACTAAGGTGCCATGTGCTATGCTGTGTGAAAAAAAAAAAAAAAAAATGCTATTAGAATTTTTAAGACAGTATTGTGAAAACCACTGCCATTTTCTGAACACTCACATCAGGCAATTGTAAAACAAGATGAAAAAGACTCTGATTGTTATACTAAATATATTTCATTTCATACCTATGCTCAGATGTCATTTTAAAGACCAGGAGTAAAATTTATGGGAAAAATAGTATGCAAGCAGTTCACCTTAAAAACAAATTAGACACAGTTCTTTAAAAGAAGGTTGAATTGTATTGGCTGGAGGAAGTAATGTTGGGATATTAATGTACATTTATTGAGCATTAGGCTTCCCTGGTGGCTCAGAGGTTAAAGCGTCTGCCTCCAATGCGGGAGACCCGGGTTCGATCCCTGGGTCGGGAAGATCCCCTGGAGAAGGAAATGGCAATCCACTCCAGTATTCTTGCCTGGAGAATCCCATGGATGGATCGCAAAGAGTCGGACACGACTGAGCGACTTCACCTCACCTTATTGAGCATTTACTGAGTCCAAGGCTCTGTGAAGGCAGGGGGGGGAAAGTCCTTATCTTTACAACCTTTATTGACTGAACATCTGTAAAAAAAAAAATAAAGTAAAATCCTGAACTGACATCACTGAATTCAAAGTTCTTCATCTTTAATTCATCTCAGAAAACAGCAAAGTTCAAGAGAAAAAAGAACTATCAGTAAGAATGACAAATTTCCTTGGTCTGGAAATTTCCAAACCACGATATTCTGCCCTGTCAAAATATATTCATTGGGGAATTTTTAACTTTATACACTTCTTTTGAACTTAATCACAATTTCACATCTAGCTGGTTTCATGATTAAATAAAAGAGAAGGTGATTCCCCTCTTGTGCTGCAGGCAACCACACACTTGAATGATCCTCTAACTTCTAGGTTCTGCTGTAGTAACACCGAAACCAGAAGCTTGTGGGAGAAATGTCACTGTATCTGAGAGAGTAAAATCAGACCCTGACAGGAAGTAGCAAATTCATCTTTTTCTTTTTTTAATCCACTCTGCTGAAGGCAAATAGTCTGAAACCCAGCACTCTGTAAGTCATACTTCCTTTACGTAGATCAAAACCAAAGCCACTGGTAGTGCTTTCCCCTAAGGAATCTCTAAATAGAAGAGAGGGCCATCTTATGATGGATTCATTTCTAGATAACACCTCCACTGCCTGTATATCTCCTGAAAAAGGGAAGAAAAAAAAAAAAAAAGAGGTCAAACCACAACTATTTATTACAGAATGAAAATCTAGCCCGAAATCTACCTCTATAAAACAAGTTAACTCAGTTTTAATCTTTATAAATCACTGAGTACTATTTTTAATATTTTGGGCTTTTACTTAAATTACCCACTTCCTAGGAGAGATATAAATCAGAAAAGATAGTACTACGTCAGGATGCAAGGTCGTCCCTTTGCATTTCAGCATTTTGGACTTTGAAGAGTGCTTTCACTTTTGTTATAAAGAAGATGACATGTACGTGTGAATACTTCAAAACTACGTTAGAATTTTAAACAAATTTTAAAATAGTCTTCAAATACACTTAAAGGTAAAAATATCATCCTTTAGTTGCCAATTTCTCTACTCTTTTCCACAAATGACTAGCTAGGATTTAATGAACTCTTTCCCTTAAAAAAAAAAAAAAACTGTTTTTACTTTCAGATTTATACTCTGAAACTCCAGCTTTATAACTGCATGTGTGTACACAATTATCTTTCTCTCTTGCAGGTGGCGCAAACCAGGAAGGGGACATCTGTGGTTTAAGTTCTCTATGCCTCATCCTCCGAGTGCTGGAGGCTTGCTGTGGGCTGTGTGCTATTAATGCTAATCGTGATAGGGGTTTTTACCTCGGACTGACTCCTACATGTTAGCATTAACAGGGCACGGTGCCTGTTACGAGTGTTCACATGGAACAAACTGCTGCTGTGGGAGGGTGACAAAGAAGCGTGAGTCACCCTGCTGGATCAACTCCGACTGCAGGCTTTATTATTTTCTGTTAATCTTTATCTGGTCACTGGGATGTTCTACCTTAAGTTGTAAGAGTAAGGTCATTTTAAAGACTTAACAGCCACAGCCTGAATGCCAGTAATTTTACTTTAATCCTCAGGCCCACATCTATATCTTCAGTGGAAAATGTATTCGTGTCATTTTAAAGTTATGGTTTGTTCGTTCTGGTTATGAAACTGTTCATAAACACTTTCAACAATTCAACTGGAAGAAATATAGACTAAACACATTCTGAAACAAGCTTCCAGAATATCTTTGTAATTGAAAATTAGGACTACTACTATCCACTAGTTACATCATGGATTGTCCAGAAATGTGTTTTTAAAGATTTAGAAATTGATGTTTTCCCCTATGTAATAACTCTATTAGATAACTTTAGTATAAAATGGATATTTTGAATCTTAAGGGGGAACTGAAAGGCTATGACAATTTGTTTTTTAAAAATATTTTTAAAAATTAGTATGGTAAATGACATCTGAGAGCTAATCTCTGTTTTTCCCTACAAGACATAAAGATTTAATCAAAAACTTCATATGTGAAATTAAGTCCCAAATGTAGCTTCAAATTCAACAGCTTGGCCACATAACAAACATTGTGGGGTAAGAGAATCCGCTTTTCCTCTCAGCCTGTTTCTCCTTCCACAGAATTGGGCTCATACTTTATAATGTTGGTATGAGGCTTACATGAGATAGAGAACTCATTTGTAAAATATAGAGTGTAAAATATAGCGTACATTAATGTTATAGTAAAATTAATCCAAGAACTAATCCCCCTTTGTTAGTGTAAAGCTAATGATTACAGAATTTTTCACGTTCAGATTCCTACGCAACCTTTCTCCATAATTATAGGACTACATCTCTTACATATATGTAGCTAATTATAATTGTTAGCATATTTAATGTGTATTTGTATTAAGCAACTCTTTTCAACATTTTTGTCAAATGGGTTATGCACTCTAACCAAATAAACCTCAAGTCTTTAGCTGATTTAAAATAATTGTTATAGTCTTTTTTTCTTTTGCAAAGTACAAACTGTAATTTCAGAAGCTATTTACACAAGAAAAGACAATGGAAAAAAATTGAGAATATTAAGGGGAACATTCCTGCCTCCTAGGACACAGTATTCTCATCTGAGGGTATCCCCTTGGCCTGTCCCCCATTTCTGTTCAAGCTATGTCTGCTGCCAAGATAAATTTCTCCTCTTAACCCTTGGAGTGAACATTGGACTCCATGGAGCCCCCACATAGGTAGGTTGCACTGAAGGGTGTTTCTTGGGACTGTTCATCTCATCTGCACTGCTTGGCTACAAGAGGAGTCCTTGTTTTGATTCCCAATTCTTCAGAACCCTGCTTGCTACCTACAGCCACCAAGACCCAGAGTGTTAAGGCCTGTAATACTGTAGCTAGTATTACCTTTCTGCTGTTATGATGAAACACTACAAACATCAAAAAGGCAGATTTTAAAACCATGCTGTGAAATGCTTCATTTGAAAAGCACTAGAGTAGATGAAACTAAGGGGAGTGACTTAATCTAAGCTTCAGCCTCCTCATCAGTAGAATGACTACATTTCACAAGGATGACAGGCTTAAATGAAAGTGTTTGTATGATATCTACTATGCATTGTTAAATAAACACTAGCTTTAAGACATTTAAATTTCAGCCTCTAAAGTGAGTGATCTACCATTACAGATCTCCCCAAGGACTGAGTAACTTCAATTTAACTGTAACCCTATGATGACCACTCAGAGAACCTAGACACTGCAAGGGCCACCGGGTTTTCTCTTAGCCTAACCTCTTAAACTTCTAGTTCCTGATTTCCTGGTCTCAGATGGATCTGATCAACATAGTCAGTCATTTCAAAAATTCTTGGAGCATGAGTAAGACTGGGTGTGCATTTGGGTTGGAGGGTGTGTGTGTTTGTGTGTGTGTTCAAGTGACAAACCAAATGTGGCTGAAGTAAAGGAGGGTTCTGGAAAAAGGAAGGCCAAGGGAAAAGGAACCCAATTTTGTACACAGAATAACTGAATTGAATGAAGCACTACATTATGCAGGACCTGATTTCTTATTTTAAAACACTGAACTACGTCAAGAGGGTTGTCTAGGATCTGACTCTCTTTTCCAGAAACTTGCTAAATTAAAGACCAGTCCTTTCCTATTCACTGTTGGCAGCCAGACAGACCCAGTAGATTAAAAATAAAGGGGAAAATGTAGACGAATTAAGGAGAGAAGTGAATTTGTGTTTTAACTAATCCAAGTCTTCCAGTGTTAGTCTTCAGCTGGCTAACACACGCGTGCATGGTAAGTCACTTCAGTCGTATCTATTTGCGACCCTATGGACCACAGTCCCCTAGGTTCCTCTGTCCATGAGATTTCTCCAGGCAAGAATACTGGAATGTGTTGCCCTGCCTTCCTCCAGGGGATCTTCCCAACCCAGGGATAGAATTCACATCTTAACCTCTCCTGCATTTGCAGGTGGGTTCTTTACCACTAGCGCCACCTGGGTTAACACATATATATTCCTAACCATTTAAGTAACAATTTTGTTAGGTGCATTTCTCAACTATCATCCCAATGATGTCTTGTCCACCTTGAATCACTCTTCCACTCTTCTTTGCAAAACTCAGGGGTTTCCTGGATCACCAGCACTTAACACACTGAATCCTAATTTGTTCTGGTGTGTGGATGATTGTACTAGAGAAAGCGGTACCCCTGATGGCCCATCTGCCATCTTGCATTTCCATATCCCACTCACTGTTTACTGACTTAATTACACCATCATTCCAAGTCCAACTGTGAAAACAGAAACTAGTGTAAATACAGTGAACATTTCACTTTATATTGATACGCTCAAAGAGGTGATTTGCGGTAAATAAAAGTTCATTATAGCAAACAAATGACTGGGAAGTTCTATATATGACTGAAGAGCTAGGGCAGTGATTCTTACCTGGGAATCTTATCAAGGGGCAGTTTCACAGGTGCACCCACCCCCTCCCCACTAAAAAAAAAAAAAAAAATCCGATTCTGTAATAAAACTAAGGAAACTACTTTTCTACCAAGCTAACCAAGTGATCCAGATACAAGTGGTTCATAAACCAACTCTAAAGAACAATAGTTTATATCCAGGAGTACTGTTGACATGCATGCATGCTAAGTCACTTCAGTCATGTCCCAGTCTTTGAGACCCTATGGACTATAGCCCACCAAGCCCCTCTGTCCATGGGACTCTCCAGGTAAGAATACTGGAATGGGTTGCCATAGCCCTTTCCATGTGATCTTCCCAACCCAGAGATCGAACCCAAGTCTCATGTCTCCCGCATTGGCAGGCAGGTTCTCTACTAGATAGTGCCACCTGGGAAGCCCATTGTTGACAATGGCAACTAGGAATGGTGGTCAGCAGAAATCCTGCAACATACAGGTGTAATGTCTGTTTACACATCATTTGCTGTGTAACCAGACGTTCTGCCATGAGGGCTGAGTGGTGAGATGTAGTTATCCTTGACCTCTTCAGGGGATAAGCAGCAATTAAATTTCAGGTACCATTATCCTTCCCTGCTCAAAACACCCTAACCATCTTCAACAAACCCACCTGACTTGAAAGCTGCCCACTAAAACCAGCTGCCACCCACTGTAACCAATCAATGACTATCTAGGCCTAACCGATCAGCTTAGAACAGTAGTTAGGGATGGTCAAGAAGGAATTAGGTGCCAGTTCCTGCCAAAAGGGTGGGCTAAAGAAGCAAGTGTGAAATGTCACTGCCATCCTATCTCACTCTCACACTCCTAGGCTGTCGAGGCTTCACCAATCTTCATACGCAGTCTCCACTTAGGAAAATCCTACCGCTTCCCAAATACTGACAGCTCAGCAATTTCTGACCCATTTGCCCATGCTGAGAACACAGGAAGAAAGCCCTGAAGAGGGCTGCACCCAAGAGGGAGCCTTCTGCCCCGTTCCCCCAAAGCACAGTTTGCAGCTCTCCTGTAAAGGAGCATCCCTCTGTGCCCTGCGTTGTCCTCGCTGCGTACACACTGTCCTCTCCTCGAGATCGTGAGCTCCTGCAGGGAACAAGTATCACTGTAAACTTTTCTGTATTCCACTCAACCCAGGGCCTTGCTCATGGTTGCTTAATTGGAATGGGAAAACGTATCCAAGTCTCCACTGACTCTGGAAGTACAACTTGTTCTGATGCTGGAGACTGTCTGTACCTGGCATTCTGTATTCTCAGACCTGAGGGACTGTTTTTCAATAAACGTACATGGACTCAACTCGAGCACCAGTTTGGCTCTTCCTAAATTCTGCAGCTCAAGAGGGCAGTCTCTATATTCGTTTTAAGAAATTTCATCACCAAAAGTATATATATACGAAAATTTGTCCTTTTTCTCCCTCCTGGCAGGCTTGCTGTAACACCCAACTTTGAGGTCCCTTAGAAATAACACTGCAGTAGTAGCTTTCCCTAAAAATAAGTCTTTTACCTTTAGTATATTTATCAAATCTAAAATCTAACTGAATAAATTTATCTTCAAAAGGATATTACCTATATTAAAACTTAAAATACACATAACCCTTTGACCTATAGGTTCACCTGTAAGAATATGATAGGACTACCAGCACATGTAGAGTATCATATGTACAAGGTTATCAGTTGAAGCATTATTTTAAAAGCAAAAATGTAGAGTCAACCATCAACAGGGTTCTAACTTAACAATGGTACACCTTTATTTAACACAAATGGAATATTTAGTACAAATAGAATTCTATAGGCTGAAGGAATGGAAAGGGAATATGTAAATTCTAAAATAGGAAGAAAAGCCTATTCTCTATGTCTGCTTCTCCATTGCTACCCTGTAAATAAATTCTTCATTACCATTTTTCTAGATTCCATATATGTGCATTAGAATATGATATTTATCTAACTCACTTCACTCTGTATGATAGGTTCTAGGTTCATCCATCTCATCAGAACTAACTCAAATGCCTTCCTTTTTATGGGTGAGTAATATTCCATATTACTCAGGAGGGAGGTTCAAAATCAGCCATCAACTATGGCTGATTCATGTTGAGGTTTGACAGAAAACAACAAAATTTTGTAAAGCAATGATCCTTCAGTAAAAAATAAATTTAAAAAAATAAAATAGGAAGAAAAAAAGAAAACTGGATCAAAATCCAGTGTTTAGCAAGAAAGGAAAGAAAAGAATGCAAAGTAGTAATCACAAGAAGGAGTATATGAATTAAAACATACTTCTTTGCTCAGAGGTTAAAGCGTCTGCCTGGAATGCAGAAGACCCAGGTTCGATCCCTGGGTCGGGAAGATCCCATGGAGAAGGAAATGGCAAGCCACTCCAGTACTCTTGCCTGGAGAATCCCATGGAGGGAGGAGCCTCGTAGGCTAAAGTCCATGGGATCACAAAGAGTCGGACATGACTGAGTGACTTCACTTTCTTTCACTTTTCTTAAAAGACAGTAATTCCAAGACTGGATTTTAAAAGAAAGTTCAATGATTTTATGCTATTTATGAAAAAAGGATTTAAAACATAACAAGATTTTTAAAAACTTGAAAAGGGACAGAAAAATGTATACTATGTAAACACTAACAAAAATTTAATGTGAAATACAACCAGATTAAAGAAAAAATAGATTGAGGAAACCAGATTAAGGGGAGAAAGCATTATTAGGGATACAGAGGATCCTTATCTAGTGATAAAAAGGAAACAATTTGCCACCAAGTTATAACAGTTCCAAACTGGAATACACAGTGCTAACAAACAGTCTCTAAATAAAATAGGCAAATATAAAATGTCAAATCCACAATCGCTGTAGGAGAATGGATTTAAGACCGAAGAAAAAAGATTCCTATATGCTTTTTTAAAGAGAAAACCTAAAACATAATGACATTAAAAAAGTTAAAAGGAATGAAAAGTATTTACCACTAACCTAAAGAAGTTCATGTAGAAATATCTGTAGAAAAGCTGTTTTATCAGAAAAACAGCTTTTCACACTAGTCACTCAAAAGTTGACAAGCTGATCCAACAATCATGAAAATTTTGGAAAAAAAATAAGAACTCACCATACCATAAATCAAAACATGTTACAAAGTTATAATTAAAGCAGTGTGACAGTAGTACAGGGATAGACAAATGGATCAGTGAGGACTCCGGCATGTAAGGAAATCTGATATATTATGTGGTAACCTCTGAAGAGGAGGGAGGAAATAATGATGTAGAACAACCGATGACCCACGTGGGGTTAGATTCAAAATTAGATCCCTTCCCTCACTCTAAATGCAAAATTAAATGTCAAATAAATGAAGCAATTAAATACGAAAAGCCTTTAAAATATTAAAAAATAACTTATAACCTTCTTATAAGAAAAATGCCTTATTAACTTCAAGGGAGGCTTTTTTAAAATTTCCAAAATGCATATAAATCATAAAGGAAAAGATGAGTAATTCTGACCACGTAAGGTATAGTATCAATGAAGTCAGTCAGACTAGAGAAGAGATTTGCAATGACAAAGGTTTAACTTTCTGAACATACAAAGAAACTCCTAAAAGGACCAAAGATCCAATAAGAAAATATAAGGAAGAAACACAAGCTGGAATCAAGATGGCCGGGAGAAATATCAATAACCTCAGATATGCAGATGACACCACCCTTATGGCAGAGAGTGAAGAGGAGCTAAAAAGCTTCTTGATGAAAGTGAAAGGAGAGTGAAAAAGATGGCTTCAAGCTCAACATTCAGAAAACGAAGATCATGGCATCTGGTCCCATCACTTCATGGGAATAGATGGGGAAACAGTGGAAACAGTGTCAGACTTTATTTTTTTTGGCTCCAAAATCACTGCTGATGGTGATTGCAGCCATGAAATTAAAAGATGCTTACTCCTTGGAAGGAAAGTTATGACCAACCTAGATAGCATATTCAAAAATAGAGATATTACTTTGCTGACTAAGGTCCGTCTGGTCAAAGCTATGGTTTTTCCAGTAGTCATGTATGGCTGTGAGAGTTGGGACTGTGAAGAAGGCTGAGTACCAAAGAATTGATGCTTTTGAACTGTGGTGTTGGAGAAGACTCTTGAGAGTCCCTTGGACTGCAAGGAGATCCAACCAGTCCATTCTGAAGGAGATCAGCCCTGGGATTTCTTTGGAAGGAATGATGCTAAAGCTGAAACTCCAGTACTTTGGCCACCTCATGCGAAGAGTCGACTCATTGGAAAAGACTGATGCTGTGAGGGATTGGGGGCAGGAGGAGAAGGGGACGACAGAGGATGAGATGGCTGGATGGCATCACTGACTCAATGGACACGAATCTGAGTGAACTCCAGGAGTTGGTGATGGACAGGGAGGCCTGGCGTGCTGCAATTCATGGGGTCGCAAAGAGTCGGACACGATTTGAGAGACTGAACTGAACTGAAAGTCTGTAAACTGATAACTCACAGAAGTCAGACGTCTTTTTGGCTACAAAACAAATGAAGAGATGTTCACTGTCACTACATGCTCAGTATTAGATCATGTGTATCCAACTGACCAAATATTTGACTGTCTGACAACGACAAGTGTTTGTGAGGGAGTGGAGAAACAGACTAGCAGACTGCTGATAGGGAGTAAACTAGGACCACTGCTGCGGTGGCTGACATATTTGGTACTTGAAGATGTATGTTCCACCCCAGATAGTGTCAAATGTATACACAAAGAAACATAAGCAGAGTATTTTCTGCAGTACTGTTTATAATACTAAAAACTCAAGACCATCCTCAATGGTCATCAATAAGAAAATGAATTAATCATGGGATTAACCATACAATGGAATACTAAATACACCTACATGCATTAACCAGCTCAGCACACACACTAGCTCTACAAGTATCAACATGTTAAATGTGAATACACAGCGCTGAGCAATGGAAGCAAATTTCAAAAGAACATGTGTATCATGAAACCAATTATGTCCAGTATAATATACAAAGAATAATATACACTGCAAATCATGAATGGTAAGGATATGCACAAAAGGACAGGAGTTCTTAGAAAGAAATAATATGAGGAAAATTTTCAATGGATAGGCAGCTTTTCCTTGATTTAAAAACAAATCTGATAAGGGAAAAGACTGATGGTTAATTTGGGTAGTGGCTATAGGTTAACATTCTTGGCTGCAAACAACAGGATCTACTCATTTAAGCAAAAAACAAATGGTTCACAAGGCTCAGGCTCAGAGACCAGGTTACAGGACCCAAAGAAAAGCCCGTTGTTACGGCATAGGGGAGCTGCAGGGGGAAAACTACGGGGCTCAGTCCACCTTCCACCACATGAGACCTCGGCCGCTGCTGTTGCCGCCACCTCAAAAGTCACGTCACTGCTCCCCCTGGACAAAATGAAATTCACATGCCATTGTCCTCACAGCACTGCTTTCAAATTTCAGACACATGTGTCTAATCAGTGAGCCCAGGACACCTGTCTGGGCTCTTATTGCGAGGAAAGCTTAGAGATTAAGTTTTACTCTCCACTGGGTAAGACAGGATACATAAAGGGTGAAGTCACCAAAGGGTGGATGTTCAAGAGGACGAGGTGCCCCAAAAGCATGAAAAATGGCCACCCAAATAAGGGTGTGTTAAATTATATTTTGTAAGCTGAAAATATTTCACAATTTGTAAAAAGAATTCAAAGCATAAACCCACAAACAACAAAGGGTATGGGAGAGGAAAGCAGCAGCAGACAAGAAATCTCGCCCAGTTGCTAAAGGATGGACAGTGACCAGTGCAAGGGTGGAGGATGCCACCACCCAGAATACGTGGGGGAGTCCCCCCCAGCAGAAGAGGGAGCCGACCTGCCCAGCTGGCCACAGAACCTCAAAGATGGTGGAAGACAGAAGGCAGAAGAGGGACTGAGAAGAATGGGCTCAACAAAGGCCTTATATACAAAGGTCTATATACAAACCAGTTGTTCTCTGCCCCCCACCCACTACTGCCAAATACATCAAGGCCTGAGTCTAACACTGGTCCACAGGTAAAATATTGGAGGGATCACATAAAATAAGTTAAGGAAGAGTCTAGAGAGAATCGGAAGAGTCACCATAGAAACTAGTCACCAAAACTGACAAGTTCTTCATTTTAGCACTAGAAAATCCCCATCCTAACAGCCAGCTTCACCTATTCACCCTTAGAGAAGCCAAACCTCACCCATACCACAGAGCTACCACTCAATCTCCTTCCCTACAGTCGCAATCTCAACTAAAACTAACAACCAACAGTCGCTAGATTTGGGGGCGGGGAATGGGTAGGGGGAACCTGAAACATGTAAGATTGAGATAAGCAAAATATCTGACTCCAGAGGAAGGAGATCATTCACAGACTAGGAAATAAAGGAACAAACGAACATATAACTCCATCAGTATCTTCTGAAAGATTCACAAATTTATATGCACCTGTTAAACATGAACAAGAGCACAGTACATAAGAGATAAGGGCATGGGAGTGAAGGACCTGGATCCAATTTCCAGCTTTCCTATTAATACTTGTCAGTTTCCAGTTTCCTCACTTGCAAACTGCAAACACCTTATTAACAGGCTGTTCTGAGAATTAAATACGAGATTCCATATGAAAAGCTTAGCACAAGGACCGGTTTATGGGAAACACTCAGTTACTCAGTAGCAATTAATCTATCTATCCACAAAACGCATGCCATTTTGCACAAAGATGTTTAGTGCATCACTGTTTAAACAAGTGAAAAATGGAAACTAGTACGATCCTATTTATGTTTGTAAAAGATTAACTTTCTATCTGTGCATTTCTGTTTAAGGGGCTTCCCTGGTGCTCAGCAGTGAAGAATCCATCTGCCAATGCAGGAGATGTAGGTTCAATTCCTGGGTCAGAGGATCCCCTGCCGGATGGCACGGCAACCCACTCCAATATTCTTGCCTGGGAAATCCCGTGGACAGAGGAGCCTGGCAGCTACAGTCCATGGAGCCACAAGAATCAGTTACGAATTAATAACCAAACAACATGTATGTTTATATATGTACAAAAAAGCCCTGAAAGTAGAAAACATGCCAAAATGCTGCATCCAGATAGTAGAAGAGGGCAGGTTTGTTTCTATGTAAAATTCTTACTGTTTTACCCTTCAGAGAAAGGAGACAGTAAACCAGTATAAATCTCAGGGAGAAAAAGTTCATTTTATAAGCATGCACAAACACACATAGAAAACTTTTATTTTAATTTACGTATTTAAATTTGAGGAAGTTACTAGGTAGATGCACTCTTCTCTGTAGGCTTAGTTTGATCTTCAGTTACCTGTAAAAACATAAATAGCTTTACTTTTCTAACCGTTTAAAATCACTGCAGTCTTTGTTTTTTAATAATCCTTTGCCTTTCTTTTTCAATAGTAATTATTATAGAAAGTTAAGTAGAAAGAGAAGAAAACTTACACAACCAAGTTCCCAATATAAATTATCAAGTAAAGTACAATTTCACTAAAAACATAATCTGAGGCATTTATCTAGGCTTCTCAAGTTTGTCACTGTATTTTTCATCTATAAAATGAAATCAACAAAGTATTTTAAATCAATCAATTTTGTTAAAAAAAAATCTAATTCTATTTTGAACACAGTATACTATAGGTTTAGTAGAATAGATATCTGTATGTTAGTATTTGTTGTATGTCACTCAGGAAACAGAGCTAAACGGCATTCCTCATCACCCTACAACCTGCTCTACTTCCTGCGTCATCTATCTCAGTGAAGGGCTCCACTCAGAAGCCCAAACCAGGCACAAGAGAATCCACATTTCTCTCACCTGCGTATGTGATCAATAGTCCTATTAATTCCACCTACATAACTCTCACAGCCATTCTCACTGCCCTGCTTGAACTTCAGGGTCTTGTCATCTGCTACCCCTTAGAAGGTTGCTGCCTTAAGTCACAGTTATCTTCCATGCTGGCCCCAGAATGAGCTTGTAAACAGGAAGATTTTATCAATAGGTCACTTTCTTACTCAAATTCTCCAGTTACCTCCAATCATCTTCGGGAGGGGCATGCAAATTCCACATCACAGAAGACAAGCCCCTCATATTCTATTTCCAACAGACTCATCACCCATCCCACACGTGAGTGTGCATCCAGATTCCTCTTACATTCACCATGCACTCGATTCCACCAGCCTCTTAGACAAGCAGCTTCTGCTGGGATAAACCCATCGGCAAGCAAATCATCTGCCTGGCCCACTTCCATTCACCCTTTAAAACCAGTTTAAGCAATAACGATTGGGAATGCTCCTTAACCAACCAGTGGTTTGGCTTGGGTCCTTTTCATTATGCCAGAGCCCCACATGTACACCTGAATTGTCTGCTTATAGGTCTAGTTATGCTGTTCAAGTAACTTCCTTGAGGACAGCAAGTAGATCTTCTTCATTATTGCACCTACAGTCCCTGGCACATAACAAGGCTATGTAGTTAAATCAATGAACCATATGTTTAAGCTACTCCCTTTGTACAAGCAAAATAAACAGTGGAAGAGGAAAGTGAACCAAAATAAATATTGTAAAACAGCTACTCACTGATTTCCACTAGACACTCTAGGCTACTGTCTCTACTACTTACTACATTTCTTATATATTCATTTCTTCTCTAATCTAAAATGGTCATTGTTACCAACCAAAGAGACAAAGTTATTCCATCTATTCAAAAACACTTTCTTCTCATGAGAAAAAGAAAATTACATCATCTGTGCACAAGAACATTATAGTTAAGCGCCTAAATAGCAAATTCTACCTGTAAGTCATTACTAAAGGATAGCTGTACACATCGTCATGCAAAATAATAAATATTTAATGGGGTAATGGTTTTTCAGGACATTTATATATTAAAGTGTCTACTGTCAAGGCAGCTTTAAATAAAACATACCTAGCAAATCTTAAATATTCACTAAGTTCACAAAAAAATATAGCATAGACTTAATTAACACCATTACAGCCATAAAGAACTGTTACTGCTATACAGCACTAAGTTTTATTTTTCTTCAAGTTCCTACAGTATCACTCTGTTATTAGCAAATAAAAACAGAATTGCCAAATAACTTTTCTTTTGCCAAAATACGAATGAGGTCAACAACCACAATACTGCTTTAGCTAATGAGACAACCAATTTCTTTCCTTCTCTTTTTCTTTATTATTTTGTTGTGGTGGTGGTGGTGGTTGCTTAATTTCAAGGAAAATTTCTTCATAGAAATGTACTCACACGCTGTCAAAAACACTTACCATTTTCTTAGACCTTTCCAATAATTTATTCCATATGGTAAAATGTGCCTTGAAAAGAAAAGATTTACTATGAATTAAATAAAGCAGCAAAGTTAAAATCAAAGAAGCTGAGTCTTTATATAGGTCTTAGACAAAACAAATACAGAAAACAAATACATGGAAAGTTAGGCAGTAGTAATGAGGCTACGGGGTCACAAAAGTGAGTCTGAGTAGGGAAAAAAGGTACACACTATACAGGACAGCTGCTTTGCTTAGCATTTAAGAAAAAGAGACTTGAGGACTGAATATGCCATTCTTTGTCCTTCTTAATCAGTACCACCATAGAAAGCATTCCTTCTAATGGGAAGTGAAAATCTCTCCCACTAACCCCTAATTCTTTCCTTAAATAGCCAATTTCAGTGCTACTGGTCATTGTTCAAATCATAAGCAATTACAAGGAAAGGTTCATTAAGAATTCTTCTCAGTTCTCCGTAATGAACTCTATTGTATGGGAAACGAATCTTTAAAGGAGTGGATATGTGTGTATGTATAACTGATACACTTTGCTATACAGCAGAAATTAACACGACACTGTAAACCAACTATACTCTAATAAAAATTTAACACACAGACAAAGAACCAATTGTGACGTCTCACATCGCAAAACCAGACCTGGAAGTTTTAGTAGATTTCTACAGAACAAGTAAAAACTGACAAAAACAACAGTAACGTTATAGAACCAATTTCCTTAATACTTAACAATCATATGCAGCAGAGAAATTTCAGAATGCATAAATGAAAACGGCAAAGTGCAAAATGACCACATCGGTGTTTACTAAATCGCTGAAGGTGATACTGAGGGATATGGGTGGGTTAGGAACTATTTCAAACTGGATGAGCTGGTAAAAATCTGATAAAAGGTAAAATTACTAAATACGTACACATAAACCCTTCTGGAAGAAGAGCAAAGAGTGGTATATTTCAAGGGAAAACCGTACCTGGCTCAGGCAGAATGAGCTACAGTGAGAGACTTTAAGGTTTGAGTGGCATATAATGGGTGCTGGAGAAAGTGGTATGAGATGAAGTCAGAGAAAGGCAGGAGTCTCACAATGTAGGGCTTCGTGAGACAGGGCGAAGGGTCAGCATTTGTTTATGAGAAGCCACTGGAAAGTTTGGGGCATAGGAATTACATGATCTGATGTGTGTATTACAAGGATCACTTTGGCTACTCATTTGAGAACGTGCTTTGGAGGCAAGAATGAAAAGCAAGGAAGGAGAATGGGGAGAAAGAGGGAGAGGATGTGGGGAGCAGTAGTAGATGAGCTGCTGGCTGTGGATGCATTCACGATGTGTTTTAAAGAGTCAACTTCCTGATGGATGGGATGGGGCCTGGCTATGAGGGAACCAGAGAATCAAGGGTTACCTCCAACAGCCAAGTAGCTGACACTTCATTTACTGAAATGGAGAGAGCTAGGAAAGGAAGGCATGTGAGAAAAAAATCAAACACATAAAGAACACATATGGTAAAAATTACAAAATGCTGATGAAAGAAGATTTAAATAAATGAAAAGATATACTGTATACCCCAAGACCCTAATGCTGGGAAAGACTGAGGGCAGGAGGAGAAGGGGGCGATACAGATCCTCAAAATTAGGGAGAAGAACAGGCCAAATATAAGGCCACAGGGCACTCCAGAAGGTCCCATCAATATGTTCCCCACTGCACTCTCTTCTAAATGAATTTGAAACATTAAAAATACTATCTCAATTTGAGTTAATTTTTTCAACTAATATTTCTTTTGTTTACATTCTGACTAAAATTATTTTTAATCATAAACCCAAGCTGATGAAATATTAGTGTTATACAATTTAATGAAAATTAAAATATATGTCCTTCCAATTGGTATAAAAATCAAGACTGGAATTACACTCACACCAAAACTGAATAATCTGAAACTTTCGGCTTTACTTACTCTTAAGTGTACAGGTAGAGAGAGACCCTGGAATCTTCGTACAAGACTCGACTGGGTGGCTTGAATATTGTGAACCGCTGACACTTCATACTGGAAACAAATACTTGTTCTTGGAATAAGAGGGCCCTCGCTTACATCAATGAAGTCACCAAATCTGATTTGATTTTAAAAATAAACAAATTAGATCATAAAATCACATCACTTACAATAGTTTGTAAAAAAAAAAAAGTCTATTCATTCTATTTGCTGCTACATCGCCAATCAAGAACAATGCCTATAGATCAGTTCAATCTGGAGTAGACCCTGACACAGCCATCTCGAGTGAAGAGACTAAAATTTTGAAAATTAAAATTGGTGAAACTTTTTCTTCCTACAATTTTGAAGATTTTTAAGATCACTGAACATATTATGCCATCAAATGGATCCAATGTCTAAATCTGATAACCTATAACCTTGTAACAACTAATGCAACAGAATTTAGAGTTTTAGTATGTAGACCAGGTTGTGCCCTAAGAGCAGCTTCCTAGAGGAAAAAAGTTGAGTCTGAGTCAAGAAAACATTAATTTGAAAAAACAGATACAGACCAGGAAGTCATTTTTGCTAATGCCCTGTCTTACCTCTCTCATCTCTGCATCAGAAAGCACACTGTGATATGACTTCCTTACATGTAACACAAGTAGTAACTAGTCAGTAATCATATTTCTATATATATATATGAATATAGACTTCATATGAATTATGATCAACTCATAACAAAGGATATTTCACCCATTTTCAAAATTAACTCTAAAAATTACATTTTTAACAATGCTTTCCAACTTGTAAAATACAAATATAAAAGTAACAAACAGCAAAATGAGGAAGAGAAACCACAACCCTTCCTGAAGATAACAGAGCTTCCAACCACCACCATATCAAAAAACTAAACAAAGCAACAGAAAATAAGATAAAAGAACAACAAATAAAGGTACAAACTCATCTTATTCAGTTTTATACTAGTCAGGTAACAATAAAACTATACTTTCCATTCAATTAGCATAGAGGTCAATTTTTTAATCTTTATTTACCTGTGTAGCTTGACTATTCTCTCAGGGTTCTGAGATGACTTCTCTTCTATGAAATCTACTTTGTACCTAAAGAGCAGCAAAAAAAAAAGTTTTAATTCTAAATGTACAAAAAGGTGTTTAAAGCCACTTCCCTCTCTCTTCCTCTTCAGCCAAAGTGCTTGAAAGGGAGGGTTAGACTAGGCGCCTCCCCCTCCCGCTTCCTTTCACATCTCACCTCTCCGGTCTGGCCACAGCCTCGCAACTCCACCATAACGTTCTCACGGTACCCACAGGTGCCTCCTTGGTGCCAGTCTAGGTCCTCATTTCCACTGCTCACCTCCACCTCTCAAGGTGTTCTCTTCCACCGGCTTCTGTGGCATTCCCTACTGTTGTTACTGTGACTCTCTGGTCACCCTTCTCTCCCTGCCCTGCAAGTTCTGCCCCTCGGCTCCCTTCACTCAAAGCATCCTCTCTGGGCTGGTTCCTTGATCTGCACAGCTTTAACTACCACTTCTGTGCGTTTATCTTCTATACCTCTGCTTCTCATCCACATACTTCTGAGCCCTGAATGTATATGCAAAACACCCTGGACTTCACCAGGGTGTTCGACAAGCATCTTACATTCCCAAATACTCAAAGTGAACAAAAACGTACCACCTCTTTTCTCACCAAACTCATTCCTGAATCCCCTAGCTTAGTAAATGACAACATCAACCACCAACATGTCCAAGTGAAAAAATTCTGAGATTTCCCTTCTAATGGATTCTAGTTAGATTAATATTAAAATTTAGTTTATGTTCTCATAATTAGTAGAAGATAACTTGGAGGTTTTCTGAGTGAGAAAGGGAATTGAAAAGCCAGGCACAATTAAAAATGTTGGCAAAGAAAATCCATCAAATGAGTAATTCCCACAGGGAAGACTAAGACCTGGCCATGTGAACGTTTTCCTTTGGCTGTTAGCTGCTTCTGAACAGCTGGCATTCGCTGTCTTACCCTTTTCATTTGAAAAGTGTAAAGACGGGAAGGAAAGGTTGCCAAATGCAATACAGTTTAAATAAATTAAAGTTTAAATTCAAAATAATACAGTTTAACACAGGCTACCCCCTTCACAGAGAAAGGAAACAAGGGGAACACACCACGATGGTAACATAAAGAGAAGAATTGGCAAAAAAAAAAAAAGACAGTAAAACAAAGAAAGAAAAGAATCAAAAGCTGGAGAGGTGGTCATTTCTTCTCAGGGAAATGGTGAGCTGAACAAAGGTAAAAGCTAAAAAGTAAAACGTGTCCTACGTACATCAAATATCAAAGTTCTTAAACACCTGAATTTTCTTCATTATATACAACTTTGAGAGGTTTACTTTTGTTTTAGAGGAAGCCAACACTTACTTATTGTGCTGAAATATTTCTAATGCCACTTTTGCTTCAACTTCCAGGGTTTCAAATGGAAGATCTTTATAAATTAAAGCACGAGCATCTTTTGTGAAAGAACGCAAGTTCTCCTTAAAAATGAAAAAAAAAAGTATTAACGGAAAACAAGTACTAATCTTTTGTAACAATTTACTTAAAAACATTTCTCTATAAGGCAGATAAAACTGTATGTTTAATGTTATAAATCCAACTACAACAAAAAGTAAAAGCCATCTGGCTAGGAAAGAAAGCATTAATTTGCACCAACTGAATACTTGAACCATGAGATGTACGATTAGCAATTTCTCCCAACTCTACAAACTATAAAACTTGTAATCAACTTGTAACTAAATATCATCCTGTATTAGAAATAATTATTAAGGATAATCCTACAAAGAAATTTTAATGAACATTTCATTTATATAGCCTTGTAAATGTTTATTAAAATAATAGTGCAAGTAGAAATGCTAATATGGGTTGTCATTTCCTTTTCCAGGAATAAGCAAATAGTAAGATACAAAACTTTGTTTACACTATGAGTAAAACTAAGTTCTTTAAATAAATCCATGAGGAAAAACTTATTATGTGATTCAGAAAGTTTCAGTAGTAAATGTCATCATTGGCCATGTCCAAAACATAGCACAAAATTCAATGCTAGAAACTTCTGTTAAACGAAAATGTCTATTTAATACAATTGAAATGATTTATAATACACATTAACAATGTTTATGAGATTTTTTAATAAGAACTATAATTGAGTTTTCACACTATAAATCATTACTAATACAGAAAAGATCAAGCACTATTACGCAAATAATTTTTGTAATAAAATTCTTTCTATAAACCTCTTATTAGACTGTTTTGAATGAAATGACTCTTCTCATTCTTAAAGAGATAATTTCCTGCAAATACACATTCATGGTTTAATATAGCTTGAATGTAACTCTCCCCCACTTTCTCAAAGCCTTCCACCAAACCTCACAATGCCTCTGATGAACTAGTACATTTCTTTTTTAAAGTTTTATCTTGGAAAAAAAAGGAAAAAAGTAGCAGCAAGTTTCACAGACAATGAGAGTTAAATTTTGACCGCCTTAGTTTTTACTTAACTTCAGTAAAGGAAGATTCTTGTCAGACTTGGAAAAAAGAAATATACCGACACGAGTCCATAGATGAAGAAGAAACCGTTCTTACCCCTCCTCTTCTCTCCCAACACCTTTCTTCCCTCTCTCTCTTTCTTCCTCCCTGTTTCTCTCCTCTCTCCCTTCTGATATTAAGCAATAAGGGCAAGATTATTTAAGAAATAACTTTTAAAGCCAACATTTGGAGTCAGCAACTCTGAAATTCTTGCTTTTAGAAACTATTTCACTAAATGTAAGATGCACCACTGAGAAAAGGCATTACCAGTGATAATCGTAAGATGCTATCTACTGTTAAGTCACATTTGCTCCAGAGAATTACACTAAGTGAAAAAAGACAACCCCCCAATATTACATACTGAACGACTTCATTTGGAGAAGCTCTATACAGTCAACAAAAACAAGACCAGGAGCTGACTGCGGCTCAGATCATGAACTCCTTATTGCCAAATTCAGACTCAAATTGAAGAAAGTAGGGAAAGCCACTAGACCATTCAGGTATGACCTAAATCAAATCCCTTATGATTATACAGTGGAAGTGAGAAATAGATTTAAGGGCCTAGATCTGATAGATAGAGTGCCTGAAGAACTATGGAATGAGGTTCGTGACATTGTACGGGAGACAGGGATCAAGACCATTCCCATGGAAAAGAAATGCAAAAAAGCAAAATGGCTGTCTGGGGAGGCCTTACAAATAGCTGTGAAAAGAAGAGAGGCGAAAAGCAAAGGAGA
>SJYT01051796.1:96620-107333 GCA_006410635.1 Cephalophus harveyi | reverse complement strand
TCATGCGAAGAGTTGACTCATTGGAAAAGACTCTGATGCTGGGAGGGATTGGGGGCAGGAGGAGAAGGGGACGACTGAGGATGAGATGGCTGGATGGCATCACTGACTCGATGGATGTGAGTCTGAGTGAACTCCGGGAGATGGTGATGAACAGGGAGGCCTGGCGTGCTGCAATTCATGGGGTCGCAAAGAGTCGGACACGACTGAGCGACTGAACTGAACTGAACTGAACTGAATGCAGAGGACACAGGTTCAGATCCCGCATGCCCAGGGGCAACTAAGCCCAGGGGCCACAATTAGTAAGCCGGAGTGCCCTAGAATCCACGTTAAACAAGAGATGCCACTGCAATGAGAAGCCCTCGAACTGCAACTCGAGAGTAGACTCCACTCGCGGCAACTAGAGAAAACCCGCAAACTCCAAGGAAGACCTAGCACAAAAATAAAAATACAACAATACGGTTTTTTTTTTTTTTTTTTTTTTTTTTTTTTTCGGTGAAGATTAGCTCCCTCCCTTCCTGGGGCATCAATGCTGGTCCTCCTTCAATGATAAGACTGTGCTTTTTGAAATCTTGGAAGAATGTTTCCCTGACTTGTTTGATGTACTATCTTCTGACGAGAGAGGAAACTGCTAAAAACCGTGCTTCTCCTGAGCAGTTCCTCTGAGTTATCTGAGAGGCTGTCTTAAGCGCTATGGTTTTCAGTTTGGCTTAAATAAATGTGTTTATTCGTTTAATTTTATTTCCATCATCAAAGCGCTATGACCCGTATTTTCTCGTCCACATTCCGTGAACGGAGCAATCTGCAGGGAACCTGAGTCTGGACTTCCAGATGCAGGAAGACACAGGGGAACCGCGAAGTGGACACCATGGAGTCCACCGCCCCACAGAACTGGCTGTGCGAGCAGCCCAAGTCCCAGGTGGGCAGATCAGCCAAGCCTGTCTCTGTGGCCTGTCACTCGGGGCAAGGGAGAGATGTGTATAAGAGACAGGGAGAAGACTCTTGAGAGTCCCTTGGACTGCAAGGAGATCCAACCAGTCCATTCTAAAGGAGATCAACCCTGGGATTTCTTTGGAAGGAATGATGCTAAAGCTGAAACTCCAGTACTTTGGCCACCTCATGCGAAAAGTTGACTCATTGGAAAAGACTCTGATGCTGGGAGGGATTGGGGGCAGGAGGAAAAGGGGACGACCGAGAATGAGATGGCTGGATGGCATCACTGACTCGATGGATGTGAGTCTGAGCGAACTCCGAGAGATGGTGATGAACAGGGAGGCCTGGCGTGCTGCGATTCATGGGGTCGCAAAGAGTCGGACACGACTGAGCGATTGAACTGAACTGAACTTGAAGTGATAAAATTATACAAATAGAGAACAGATAAGTGGTTGTCACAGTTTAAGGATGAGGAGGATAGAGACTAAAGAGAAATTCTGGCAGTGACAGAAACATTCTGCATCTTGGCTGTATCAGTGCCAATATCCTGTTTGTGGTCACATTGTACTGCGGTCTGCAAGATGACACACTGGGGAAGAGGGAGTCAAGGGAACATGGAACCTCCATATATTATTACCTACAACTCCACTGTTGCTGTGCTTAGTCGCTCAGTCATGTCCGACTCGTTGTGACTCCATGGACTGTAGCCCGCCAGGCTTCTCTGTCCATGGGGATTCTCCAGGCAAGAATACTGGAGTGGGTTGCCAGGCCCTGCTCCCGGGGATCTTCCCAACCCAGGGATCGAATCTAGGTCTCCCACATTGCAGGCGGATTCTCTACTGTCTGGGCAACCAGGGAAGCCCAAGAATACCGGAGTGGGTAGCCTATCCCTTCTCCAGGGGAACTTTCCCACCAAGAAATTGAACCAGGGTCTCCTGCATTGCTTTGCATTTACCAGCTGAGCTACCAGGCAACTCCACAGGTATCTATAATTTTCTTCAACTAAAAAAGCTTAAGAAAAGTTATAGAAACAAACAAAAGATATATTTTAGAGATATTAAACTGTGAAAAAAATGGACACAGTGAAATTGATAAAGTAGTACACTACACTGCCTCCACTTTCCAGACTTCCAAACTCCCAATGTAGGACATACAGTTTTGCTTAATTAGGCATCTGTCTGTTCTCCCCAGCCATAACTAAGTCACTAGGTTTAACTTGCAAAAGCCATCAGCACTCCCTACTTACACAGCATCTGACGCAGATCCACTTCTGTTAGCCAGGGTCCTGCCGCTCCCTGAGTCCCAGAGCAACAAAGCATCGTTGCCCTCATTAAGAAGGCAGACCATTCCAGAACAGGCTAGTTTGTTGCTATGTAGTCTGCTGCTTTTTGGGTTAGCTTTCTCAAAGTCTTATGTTTTTTAATTCACACCCCCTCCCCAACCACCACCACCTCTCTCAATATAATCCTTGTTTATTGGAAGAACTCGGCATACAATAGGCTTTAACCGGTTTAGAGTAATGATTTTCAAAGTGTGCTTTGGGGATCCAAGATAGTTAAGCTTCTATATTTTATATTCTGGGCACCACGTTGTGGTGAATACCCTCAACCATATACCTCTGTCTTAAATACACTTACAAAAAAAAAGATTGAATGACTGATTCTTTTAAATATTCTCAACACGGAGTATCATTCAACAATACTAACACAGAAATCATTCTAACAAAGAAAGGCACTGACTCTAATACTCTCAAGAGCAGGCTTACTTTCGTTGGCATCCACTCATCAAGTCTCTTATCCAAAACAACGTCATAGCAGAAGGCTCCAGCGATTACTGTGAACCCCACCAAAATAAAAAAGCAAAGTTATCTGTTAAGGTATGAAGTTACTAATTTAACACAAATGAATATTTAGACCCTAATGTGAAGAGTGAACAATCTCTCCAACACTACAAATTATAAAACTGTTACCATTACTCTAGCTGCCTGTCAGACCTCTACCAACTCTGACATCCCATTATCTCACCTTTTTGTTAACTCAACATCACCAGTATTTTTTAACCATTCACATTTTCTTCTGGAATATTATCACCACAGAGATTTCTCTGATGATCAAAACAGTTACTAGACATAAAAATTCCTAAAGAATAAAATATTTAACAAGTAGGTGAATAACCAAAAGGATATGAAATGTTTAACTTTTTAGTATCTTTTAATAAAGATTAGTTTTTTGTTGTTTTGTTTTTAGAATCATTTATTGCCGAATCAAATATTTTTTGGCATATAAACTTCTACCTTTAAAAAAGAATACAAATGTGATCCTACTACATATACTGTTGTAAAATTCTAGTTTTAGAAAGAATATGAACTCTTCCACCTCCCAAAAATGGTGTTCCTCTCCAGTGTTAGGGTTATTTCTGGTGAAATGGTACCACCTAAACAGAGTTTTCTATAGAAGTCTACTTATACTCACATCGCCACCTCCTCCACACATTATTTGGAAATAAATACTTTAAATGATAATAAATAAATATTGACACAGTATAGTTACATGAAATGCATACTCAAGAGAAACAAACTCCTCTAGTTCTATTATGTTAATAATTGAATTCTAATAATTAAACGGAATATGACAGCAATAAGATGAATTCTGTTACCTACAGTGAATGGAATGTATATATGATGGCAATTTACATTACATTAAATTAGAAAAACGAAAGTGTCAGTTGCTCAATCATGTCCGACTCTGTGACCCTGTGAAATGTGGCCAACCAGGCTCCTCTGTCCGTGGAATTCTCCAGGCAATACTGGAGGAGGTTGCCATTTCCTTCTCCAGAGGATCTCCCCGACCCAGGGACTGAACTTGGGTCTCCTGCGTTGCAGGAGAATTATCACCTGAGCCACCACAGAATCCCAGATTAAATTAGAAGTTGAGTTCTATACGACGGGCTTCCCTGGTGGCTCAGAGGTAAAAGCCTCTGCCTGCAATGCAGGAGACACGGGTTTGATCCCCGGGTCAGGAAGATCTCCTGGAAAGGAAATGGCAACCCACTCTAGTACTCTTGCCTGGAAGGGGTCGCAAAGAGTCAGACACGACTAAGCGTCACTTTCTATACGACATCAAACATAGGTACCAAAATATTCAAATACAAAAAGTAGACCTGTATGTGTTTATTTGCTTCTATGTATACATCACCTGGAACTTCTGGGGCTCTGACCAAATGGACCACATATTCATCTTTGAATGCCCTCTCTATCACACAGCCCATTATCATGGCACAAGAACGCCAATAAGCCTAGAAAAATAAAATATACACAAACATAATAATACTAAGATTTACTAATATTTCTTCAAAATAACCATCACAGAGTCAGAAAGGCAAACACCAGAACTGCAGCCCACCTGCCCGTTGGCAGTTCTGCACCGGCACTACTATAAGAGGGCACATGACTTTTCTAAGCTCTTCACACCTGTGGACGAGAGTGGGCTCACACAGACTCCAGAATGTGCGCTACACAATCACAGAGATACACTAAAAACAGACGCAAATTCAGGCCTTGAAGGCCAACAAGATGCACTTTTTCATCTACCTGAGTTTATTGTTTCTAATGTCTGAGGAATTCAAAATCAATGCCTAGGTTCAAATCCAGGTTCAGCCACTTCCTAAACTGGTAACTTTGGTCAAGCTATTGTATCTCTTTGCCTCAGTTTATTTATCTGTAAAATGAGGATAACAGTACATTTTATGGGATTTTTTTTTTTAACGAGGATTAAATGAGTTAATACCTGTGAATCACCTAAAATAGTGTCTGACAGACAATAAATGTTTGATGTTAGCTACTTTAATTATCATGTTTATCATTTTCTTCTTTAAATATTTCATTTCAACAAATACGTATTAAACACCCACTGTATGTAAGTCAAGGACAAAATCCAATAAGGGTCATGATCCCTGTCTGTACAGAGCCAAGAATCCAATGCATTCAACAGCTCATATTACAAGGGAAAATCAAAATACTGTGTCAAGAGACACCACTCAAGTGTTTTGAGACCCAGAAGAGGGATTCATCTGACAAGAAGACACTGAGAAGGTTCCACAGAGCAGATTACATTTTAACTTAACTATAAAAGATAAACAGGATTTTTAACAAGGAGGAAAGAGAATACTCAAATCAAGGAGGACAACAGAGCAGAAACCATTATTGTCCAAGTCCTCCCGTGTGGCTGGAGCAGAGAGGAACTGGAAAGATGCTGTGGAAACAAAAGTTCAAAGAGCAGGTAGGGGTCAGAGAAGGGTCCACACAAGGCCAGTAAAGTTACATGAAAGGTTATCAGGTAGGCAAGTGCTTTAGGGATCAGTCACAACATCCAACAAAACTTTTGCAACTACTAAGGAAGACTTTCAGATAAAAAAGGGAGGGAGGGAGAGAAGTTAAAAAGTTATTGAAATAATATAGAATAGATGGTCAATGGCAAGAAAAAAATTACTGCAATATACAGAGTGATTAATAAAACTAAGATGAATAAAGACATGAATGTGAAAGACACATCATATAGTTTTCTCAAACCAAAATACAGATATGAATGCCACTGAGGATTTCTGAACTATGAAAACGCCTTATCTACCAATTAAAACCCTGATTAGTACAGTACAACATTTGACTTTGGGCATATTTGTATAACTCCATAGGGGATTCCCCCGTGGTTCAGCAGTAAAGAATCTGCCAGCAAAGCAAGAGATTTGGGTTTGATCCCTGGGTTAGGAAGATGCCCTGGAGAAGGGCATGGCAACCCATTCCACTACTCTTGCCTGGAGAATCCTGTGGACAGAGGAGCCTGGTGGGCTACAGTCCATGGGGTCGCAAAGAGTCGAACAGGACTAATGCAACGTAGCACAGTACAAGCATACTCCAAAGTAAACAGATTTTAATAAAAGGGGGAAGAAAAACTGGGGGGAGGAGGACAAAAGAATGCAGAGGCAGAAATACCTTATTGACTTCTCCTGGATCATCATCTTTGAAAGTTAGAAATTTAATTTCACAGGACTTGGTCAAAGGTTTATACATGTCCCAAGGCTGTCCATCCACAAGAGCCAGAATAGACTTCCTGCAGTACCACTCACTTAAATCTAGGAATTCAGAAGAGATTGAAGATTTAACTCTAACAAAACCCAAATGAAAAGTTACATGTCTAAGTGCTACGTGAAGAAACAAAAAGAAAAGCAAGATTTGGCAAGCTGTCTTTTATGAGGGCAAAAAATATTTGTAACTAATAAAAAATAATTTCCAACACATTCAGTGTATTGTTAATTATTAACAAAATTACCCAAGCAAAAATCATTAAGGCTAAATCTAATCTGAAATTAATCTATTAAGTAATAAAATAATCTGCTAAGAGCTACACTTAAATATTCAGAGAGCAGCATCATGGATATATCTGGATATATGCACACACAATATAGAAGGGAAAATATAAAAATATACATCCACAGTAAGTCTATTCTAGAGGGGTTTGGGGCCTTCCTTCCAAATCATCTCTTACTTCCCTAACATGGACTCTAAAATTAAATACAATAGTTATCAGTTTTTAGTAATCAGTATGAATTCACACATAAGCAGATCAGCTCTGGTCTATTATATGACTCCAGAATGCAACTTCACCCCTGATTAGATGTTTTTTGAGTACAACAATATTCACAGAAGTGGCTCAACCATAGTGTCTGTCTAAATAAGCTCCCTAAGGCAGGGATCATGCCTATTTTTGCTCACTCAATTTATCTAGAGCCTAGCACCAGGCCTGAAAAGAACAGGTAGTCAATAAAAAAAAAAAAAGATTAAAAAAAAACAAACAGGTACTGAACGACTGACAGAATGAGAGAGAAGCAAGTCTGAGGGCAGGAGTTATCCTGGGAGTGTTCAGAGGTTGAAATGTGTAAAACCACTTAAGGGCCTCATCTTAGCCTCCTCTGTATTCCTAATACCTATCCTACAGTAGAGGTTCAATAAATGCTTGCCAAACAAGGAAGCAACTGTAAGTACTAATTCAAGTGCCAGAGTAAAGGAAGATGGAGAGTACACACTCTGTAAGTCACCTTAAGCTTTTAACTAACGTTAATTACTCAAATGGAATCATCACCAAGTTTTCCAAAAGCCTGAACAATGCAGCTAGTCATATTCGAATGAGCATGCAAGACTTACAAATCGACGTTTTGTTCTTTCAGAATTTAAACATTACCAGTTCTATCAAAGTTACTACAAAAGAATTTTGATGGAAAATAATAGAGGCCCTGCTTCCTTCATTTCCAAACCAGATCACACACAAGGCATTATCTTCTTTAATATATGAACATAAGAAGTATTTTTACCCCAATCACACTCACGCCACGCACTCACATATTTACTACAAATAAACAAAGACATAACACACAAACAAGGCAAGCAGTGAGCACATAAAAGGGTTAAGTTAGATATAAAAGAGCAGGAAAGGAAAAGAAGGCCAAAAAAATAGCAGATCATCTGAGGTCAGGGCAGTCCCTCTGTCTCAAAATCCTCTAAAGGGACTCACATGGGGACTACCCCCATTACACCAAGAGTGTCTCTAAAAAGGGCAAGCACAAGAGTAGTTACACTTTCAGATCTGCCACTATGACAGCACTCTAAACTCAGCCAGATTCAAGCAAGTCCCAGGACAACCTGTGCACTACAATACCCACCCGACCCTAGTATTCTCAACAGCTAAGTCAACAGTGAACACACAGTAAGATGCTAGATACTGAGGAGTTCAGGGAGCAGTTACAACATCTTGTCTCCTCTGCACCAGTTTTTCCCCTTTCTTATTTAAAATCATCAAAATGGGACCCTGATCCGTTACTTACGCATGGCACAGCTATAAGGAGTGGAAACGTTTTTATTCAACACAAAGATAGTGCCAGGGTCAGTTTTACCAACGTGTTTCACTTCAATCTTCTCAGTTCGGGGAGTTAGTGACAGCTGCCTGTTTTTCTCTTTGTTAAAGAGATGATTCTGCATTTGTATCAGTTCGGTCGGTGACAGCTGAGAAGCAGGTGAGGTGGCCACAGACCCTATGAGGAAGTTACAATAAACGTGAATACATCCTGCAGCCGCCCTGTTCCACTCCCGCCATCGCCCTCCTCCAGCCGGGAAAGAACAGGAGGCAAGGGAAGTTTTCAACGCTATTCGCCGAAACGAGCTCAGAGGTCCACTTTGTAACATTAATATTAATTAAAACGCCAACGCAAGAGAATCGCAGCCTGCCCAGTTCCGCGCCTTTACTTCCACTTTGCTTTGACCATCAGATCTCCACTTCTCACCAGTTTTCTCCGTCGAATTCCAATCGGTGCTTTACAAACAAGGAAGTGGAGTCAAAAACCAGACCAGTCAAGGCAAAGCTGAGCAAAGTTTGTCGCTTTGAAAAAGTCTTGGCGACAAGAAAGCTCCAAGAGACTGAAGGTCCCACGCCAAATCGCTCCATATCGAGAGGGAGAAAGGCTGTTTTTTTGTTTCTTTCCGAAACCCCAAAACAGCGGATTTGGCAAGGCGTGCACGAGTTCAATGGGAAAACAAGGACACTTAGGCACCAGGACGTGGTCTCCGTCTCAGGGGGCGCCCCAAGCTTCTCCCGCGGCCCTTCCCCTCAGCTCCCCGAGATGCGGACCCCAAGGCGGGAGAGGCGGCGGATTTAAACACCCGCCTCCGCCCCTCAGCCCCGCGGGGCTCCCCCCCAGGACCCGCTTGGGGCCCGGCCTGAACAGACACCGTCCTCTAAGCCTCCCTCCTCGTCCGCACGGCCGCGGATAACTCACTCCAGGCAGCCCCGCCGCTGGGGGCGGCCCGCCAGAGCCGCAGCCCCCAGGCCACCACCGCCATTGCCTCCTCCGCGGCGGTAGGAACCTCCGCGCGCAGGTCCTGCCCCGTCCTCTTCCCCGGAAACTCCGAGCGCGCACTCTGGGTTCCGCCCGGCAGTTTCGCACCGGGCCCGGCTGTCGGACGGCACCCGCCGCTAGGGGGCGCGCGCAAGCCTCGCTGAGAGTCAGTCGCCGGAGGTCCGGCGTCTGGATCCGGGTTTGTTCCGGGAGCGGGGAGGGTGACTCGGGAGCCCTGGGCTCCGCAGGCGGGACAGACGTTTCGTTTGGAGCCGCAGAGCCCGTCATGTGCTGCCACCCTCCGTCCGCCGCGGGCTCGAGCTTAGCTGCCTGGCGAAACCCTTAGTGCTCGCAAAACATGTTTCTGGGGAGAAAAATCGAGGAAAGGTGGCTTCTGTTTTACTTTCATGCAGCCCGGCCGACCACGCCGATGGCATCCTCTTCTGTGGCTTAACTCTCGGTTTTGCAAGTGTTAGTTTTTAGGGTGATTTGAGCGGGTCTGCACCCGGCTTCTCTTTGTTGTTTTCAGTCGCCAAGTCGTGTCCTACTCTTTGCGACCCCATGGACTGTGCAGCACGCCAGGCCTCCCTGCCCTTCACCATCTCAGGGAGCTTGCTTAAACTCATGCGCGTTGAGTCAGTCGTTCCCTTCTCCGACCGTCGATATTTCCCAGCATCGGTCTTTTCTAGTGAGTTGGCTCTTTGCATCAAGTGGCCAAAGTATTAGAGCTGCAGCTTCAGCATCAGTCCTTTCAATGAATATTCAGAATTGATTTCCTTAGAATTGACTTGTTTGATCGCCTTGCTGTCCAAGGGACTCTCCAGAGTCTTCAACACCACAATTCAAAAGAATCAATTCTTCAGCGCTCAGCCTGCTTCATGTTCCAACTCTCACATCTGTACATGACTACTGGAAGAACCGTAGCTTTGACTACACAGACCTTTGTCTGCAAGTCTTTTGCCTATATTTAGCCAATAGTAATATAGACCTCTAGATGAGTGATCACACCATCGTGATTATCTGGGTCGTGAAGATCTTTTTTGTACAGTTCTGTGTATTCTTGCCACCTCTTCTTAATATCTTCTGCTTCTGTTAGATCCATACCATTTCTGTCCTTTATCGAGCCCATCTTTGCATGAAATGTTCCCTTGGTATCTCTAATTTTCTTGAAGAGATCTCTAGTCTTTCCCATTCTGTTGTTTTCATCTATTTCTTTGCATTGATCACTGAAGAAGGCTTTCTTATCTCTTCTTGCTATTCTTTGGAACTCTGCATTCAGATGCTTATATCTTTCCTTTTCTCCTTTGCTTTTCGTCTCTCTTCTTTTCACAGCTATCTGTAAGGCCTCCCCAGATAGCCATTTTGCTTTTTTNTTGTTTTCCTCTATTTCTTTGCATTTATCACTGAAGAAGACTTTCTTATCTCTTCTTGCTATTCTTTGGAACTCTGCATTCAGATGCTTATATCTTTCCTTTTCTCCTTTGCTTTTCGTCTCTCTTCTTTTCACAGCTATCTGTAAGGCCTCCCCAGATAGCCATTTTGCTTTTTTGCATTTCTTTTCCATGGGGATGATCTTGATCCCTGTCACCTGTACAGTGTCACGAACCTCATTCCATAGTTCATTGGGCACTCTATCTATCAGATCTAGACCCTTAAACCTATTCCTCACTTCCACTGTATAATCATAAGGGATTTGATTTAGGTCATACCTGAATGGTCTAGCGGTTTTCCCTACTTTCTTCAATTTGAGTCTGAATTTGGCAATAAGGAGTTCATGATCTGAGCCACAGTCAGCTCCTGGTCTTGTTTTTGTTGACTGTGTAGAGCTTCTCCATCTTTGGCTGCAAAGAATATAATCAATCTGATTTCGGTGTTGACCATCTGGTGATGTCCATGTGTAGA